>JAOUQW010028549.1:0-10988 GCA_028565825.1 Olivaichthys viedmensis
CTTTTATACAGTACAAACAGCTGAACGCCTGCTGGAGGAATAAAACTCTCCCTCATTTTATACCTCATTAATATTCAGATACATTCGAATACTAAGTTTTTGAAGTCACTGCAATCCGAATGCAGTGTTTAAAGGTGTAACAGTGAGCTGTGCTGCAGGGTCACTTTGGGAAAGTCGAGCTGTGCCTGTACGACCCACAAGGAGATCAGACGGGTCACATGGTGGCCGTGAAGTCACTGAAGACAGAGAGCGAAGAACCGGAGAGCAGCAACCTGAGGAGAGAAATCAACACCATGAGGGAGCTCTACCACCAGAACATCGTCAAATACAAAGGCATCTGCACTGAGGAGGGTCAGACAACACACACACACACACACACTTACTGACACACACACACACACTTACTGACACACACACACACACACACATACACATATACACACACGAGTATCGATGAAGTAATGAAGAAATAATGTAAATTACACACTAGCAGTGTTACAGGTGTTCAGGGCCAGTTAGAAATAATTATAATTATTAATAACAATAACAATAATATTCCATGTATAATAATCATATTAATTATAAATAATAATGAATACTATTAAAATTACTACTATTCTATTTCATTACTAATTTATTTATAATAATTTTATGAATTGTTTTGTGATTATTCACTATGCTAAAATAGAGAAGTAGAAATAGATATATTGCACGAACACACTTGTATTGGTGTTAATAATAATAATAATAATAATGTAGACATGTATGATTATCATCTTTATTATTATTATTTTATAATAAATATATTAGATTTTCATTGTTGGATTTGTTAAACAAATGACAAAAGTAACTTAACTACATTTAATTTCTGATGTGTTATTATTTTATTAATGACTTTTTTCTATTATGATATATAATATTGTTATATATTTAATATATAATAATAATAATAAGAGGAATCTATTATTATATTATTATAATTCTCCAACCCATGGTTCCTTTAAGAGCTTAACAGAAATACTCAAGTGTAGACGATTACAGAGTAAAAAATAAAACTGTGCTGAATGTGTGTGTCAGGTGGAAGAACCATTAAGCTGATCATGGAGTACCTGCCTGCTGGGAGCCTGAAGGACTTCCTGCCTCGGCACAAAGCTCAGACCAGCCAGCAGCGCCTGCTGCTCTACGCCGTCCAGATCTGTCAGGTACGGACAGGCCAACACCACCATCATCATCATCATCGTCGTCATTCATCAGAGCAAACATACTTGTACAGCCCTCCCATTACGCTCAGGCTCATATTGATGCAATCATAATCACTAAACCTTCTATACACTCTATATTACTGTAATATGGTTAAAGCGCCGGCGTATCTTGCTGATCTTCTGAAGCAGTACAGCCCATCCCTGAGCTTCACTCAGCTGAGGCAGGTCTACAGCTCAGCCGGTGGAACATGTTCTTCTTATAATCACCCCTAAACTCTGGAATAGTTCTCCAGAGAACGTTAGGAACGCGCTATAGCTCTTTTAAAAAAATCCAGATTAAAAACGTGTTTAATTTAGATTATTCACAGCTATCGGGTCTTTAATCTTGTTAAATAGACTTTTCATGATTTATAGTACTAACACTATATTTATAGTCAATTCATTAGTGATTGTACATTTTATTTACCATAAACACTTTGTTTTGCACTTTGAGATTTTGAACTCAAAATGAAAAGTGCTATAGAAATAAATATATGAATATTATTATTATTATTATTATTATTATAAAGAGTTTTTGTCTTTAAGCATTGCAAGTAGACTTGCTGGACTTTTCTTCATATTACCTGTGTTTCTTAAAGGGAATGGACTACCTGGGCTCTCAAAACTACATCCACAGAGACCTGGCGGCTCGCAACGTGCTGGTGGAGAGCGAGACGCTCGTCAAGATCGGAGACTTCGGCCTGACTAAGAGCATTAAAGACGACAAGGAGTATTACACGGTCAAGGAGGAGCAGGACAGTCCCGTGTACTGGTGAGCAATCAGCCCCAAAAATGGAAATGTACTCAATTTTGCCATGCAAGTCGATCAGCTGATGTAGTCGATCAGCCGAGACATGTTTGGTGTGTGACGTTTTCTACGAGGGCTACGAGGATAATGTTGCTAACAAGTAATGGAAGCTTATGGCTACCAGTTTAGCATTGTGCACTAAATCTGCATGTCGTGCATGAAAAGACATTGTTTAACTCAAAAACACCATTTATACATAAAGAGTTTCTTAAAATAAGAATGAGTCTGTGAAGGAACTACATTACCTTTTAGAATCATTTCTAACAAACAAACTCCGCCTTCAAACTCTGGGCCACGCCCCCATAAGTTTCTTATCAAACGTGCCTCGGCTCATCGACTACATTTGGAGTAAAGGGGATATTTTTCAGCTGCGGTGTTTTCCTTATTAAATATAATAATGTAAGTCTACCTTCAATGGGTTGCTACTTCAAAGCACTCAAGTATTCTTTTGATATTCCATCACTGGTGTAGGTACGCGCCCGAGTGTCTGATCCATCGGAAGTTTTACAAAGCATCGGACGTCTGGTCTTTCGGAGTCACGCTGTACGAACTCATGACCTACTGTGACCGCAAGATGAGCCCTCCTGAGGTAAAATATTCCAAAAAGCTATGATGTTCGTGTCGTGTTAGTGTTCGTGCTAGAACGTCCTTTTTTTAAGAGGTTCCCAAACTCTAGAATGTGGAGAATCCAGAGGGTTACGTTAAGTCACGAAATGTGGCCAAGAACCGCCTACTTTCACAGGAAGAGGACGTTTGACTGACATTGGAAACGACCAACTGGACTTTTCTGTAGCCCGCCGGCAAGCATGCGAAGGAATCTCGTTTACTCATCACTCACAACTCCTTAATCATTTTTAACGATGAGTAACAACAACACACGGAAGTGCGACCAGCCAATCAGATTGCAGTCTTTACGATTCTGAAACCTGTTAGTTAACCGCTTGGTTTAAAAGTGACGTACGCAACATGACGGTAACAAATGAATAATTAAGAAATAATAAATAAGATGAATAGCAACAGATTATACGAAAGACAATAAAAGCAATGAGTGCAATAGAAGCATTCTTAAAAAAGTTATAGATAAGATAATAAGCCTACCCAATATGGCCAAAGATCTTATTACAATATTTGTTTTTTCATATCATTCAATAATCAATATCTATTGCTAATAGTTATATATATTAATATATTATATATTTCCTGATGCTCCATTTTAAGTCAGAGTAATATTTTGAACACTGAAGAAAAAAAAGGCTTATTCTCGTGTAACACAGTTTTTTTTTTAATGATACAAATATAAATAAAATAGTATCATGCATATAATTTTGAGAGCATGTAGTTTTACATTCGACATCCAACAGTCACCAAAAACAGAATGCATGTGTCTCTTCTCACCAAGATGTTCCTGAACACGATTGGCCGATCGCACGGCCAGATGACCATGACGCGGCTGGTGAAGGCTCTGGAGGGCGGCTGGCGGCTGCCCTGTCCTCCATCTTGCCCAGATATGGTAAGACACGATCCTTTAAAAAAATATATATATTTCCAGCCTCTTGTTAACGAACACATCACACCACCTACGTTCTCCTTCTCCACGTTCTCCTTCACCTACGTTCTCCACGTTCTCCTTCACCTATGTTCTCCTTCTCCATGTTCTCCTTCACCATGTTCTTCTTCACCATGTTCTCCTTCTCCACGTTCTCCTTCATTTACGTTCTTCTTCATGTTCTCCTTCACCTACGTTCTCCTCCACCGACGTTCTCCTTCTCCACGTTCTTCTCCATGTTCTCCTTCACCTACGTTCTCCTTCTCCATGTTCTCCTTCTCCATGTTCTCCTTCACCTACGTTCGCCTTCTCCACGTTCTCCTCCTCCATGTTCTCCTCCTCCATGTTCTCCTACTTCATGTTCTCCTTCACCACGTTCTCTTTCACTTACATTCTCCTTCACCACCATTCTCCTACTCCATGTTCTCCTTCAACTACATTCTCCTTCTCCACGTTCTCCTTCACCACGTTGTCCTACACCTACGTTCTCCTTCACCTACGTTCTCCTACACCTACGTTCTCCTTCACCTACGTTCTCCTACACCTACGTTCTCCTACACCTACGTTCTCCTTCACCTACGTTCTCCTACATCTACGTTCTCCTACATCTACGTTCTCCTACATCTACGTTCTCCTTCTCCACGTTCTCCTTCTCCACGTTCTCCTTTACCTACATTGTCCTTCACCACGTTCTCCTTCTCCATGTTGTCCTTCACCACGTTCTCCTTCTCCATGTTCTCCTTCACCTGTGTTCTGCTTTACCTACATTCTCCTTCACCCACGTTCTCCTTCACCCACGTTCTCCTTCACCTGCGTTCTGCTTTACCTACATTCTCCTTCTCCACGTTCTCCTTCACCTACATTCTCCTTCTCCATGTTATCCTTCAACGACATTCTCCTTCACCTACGTTCTCCTTCAACGACATTCTCCTTCACCTACGTTCTCCTTCTCCACGTTCTCTTTCACTTACGTTCTCCTTCTCCACGTTCTCTTTCACTTACGTTCTCCTTCACCACGTTCTCTTTCACTTACATTCTCCTTCTCCACATTCTCCTTCACCACGTTGTCCTTCTCCACGTTCTGCAGGTGTACACACAGATGCGGAGGTGCTGGACTCATACGCCGGAGGACAGAGTGGACTTCAAAGGCCTGATCGAGGTGTTCGAGCGTCTCTTGTCCAACGAGGAGCTCAGCTTAGTGCGCAGCTGCTGAGGCGCTCACTATTTATACTGATTTTATTCATATACACAATGTCTTTTTTTTAAAGCCTGAACTGATGCAGAATAATTAATTGGCAATAGATGGTAGTGCTGATGGATGGTAATTTAGCGGAGCAGGTTGTATTATTACGTGTGAAGACATCTAAGCACTTAAACGGTCAAAGTATGGAGAAATTCAGAATGATTCGAGGATTAAATTCAGGGTATGGTATTTCTACACTAGGCATGTGCCGATATCCAAGTTTCACGATAATTCCATAACAAATGTTATGTATAAAGTTCTTGTTGCTAACAGGAATGAAATGCAAAACTCCACACAACTGAGCTTAGCATCGAACCCAGAACCTGCTGAGACATCGAGTCATAATATCGAGAAACATTAATAAAACATTGGTTTTATTTTCTTTTCAAATTGCGTAAAACATGCTTCTACTAATTTAATTCCTGTTCTTCAGTTGTATTCATTTACACACAGTCTCTGTTCCTGAAGTGACTTTCAGGCTGCAGTAAATCACACTGCAGGTGAGAAATTCATCTATTAGCATTGACGCCGCCCTGTTTTAGCACCTTCAGGTAGACACGCCCTCAAATTGCATATTCATTAAGGCAAACGTGCAAAACAGACAAGACAAGACGTGCTATTTTGCCCTGTTAGTAAATCAGAGTGCACGTTTGAGGCCTTTAGTAAATCAGGAACTGATTGTAAAAATCTTTAGTACCCTTGCCGAGAGCGATACTGCCCTTAAATTTGTCCAAAATAGGGAACCTTACAAGACAGCTGCTGTCTTTATCCTGCCTTCCAAATTGGAGGCGTGTTGAATATTGCCGTACATTGTAGAATTGTACAACAGCAAAATTGATTATCGGCACATGCCTATTTTACACATAACATGCATCATATATTTACAGGTTTGTTTTTATTTTCTACATGAATATAATCTATTGAAATGGGCATCATTTTTATCCTTTGCAATTTGTAAAGTTGAAACAATCATTCCGCAGTGGGTGAATAGGAGCTGAACTTTAGCTTCGATGTCAAGCGTGACATTTCAATTGGCTGCTTTGAAGTCTTTGTCAAATTAATTAAATAAATAAATAATTGTAAAAGCTTTTTTCTTTTGCCTCCTTTTTAATCATATACAATACATACTAACCGTAAAACCATACAGTTAGTAATAGTAACTATTTACTCCAGCTGTCTGTGTTTATATATGTATAATATTCTCTTTAACCCTTAGAGACTGATGAAGATTTCACTCCTTCCTCATGGTTTAATCACTTTAAAACATTGAACACTTGGAATCAAGAGTCCCAGAGTCACCCATTTTTTAGAATGCATCTTTGCTTATATAAATTAAACGATGACGTAGTCTAGGATGTTTTAAGTAAAATAACATACAACGTATAGACGGTATGTATGAGGCTGCCTCTTATAATTACCGTATTTTCCGCACTATAAGTGTCATTTTCAGGCTATAAGACGCACCACCCAAAATTCTGTCTTCTTATGTCCAGTGTACATAACCATATTTTTAGTCAAATTTGATCCCTGATTTATCTTTTTTTTCAGACAAATTTCCAGAACTCAAAGTGAACGTCCAGGTCGGAGCTCGTTTGTAATGGAGTGTAGGTAACACGTGATCTGGTGATCTGATCATTTCAAACATGTTGGATTTTTACTACTACAAGTCTTGTTGTGCGAGATGGTCAGTGATGTGATTGGCTGTTGCCCCTTCCAGTCGCCCAATGGCAGAGCTGGAAAGAAAACAAATGGCATGGAGATGTATTTAAATGGCGGATTCGTACATAATGAAGAATAATGTAATTTCCTCAAAGTAGCCCAGACAGCTCAGATTTACACGTCAGCGCTAAACGACATTTTTGTGGTGCATGTCGTGTCTTCCAGCTGCCAGAAAGAAAGCTGCGAGGACGTAATTCACTCAGAATTTATTACTTTTCAAGCTTGTTAAAAAATAACGGACATTGTCGAGTCATACTGGATCAAAATGTTGTCGGTAATGAGCATCTGAACGAAGCCTGGTAAAAGCTTGCTATACGCTGTGTCGGTCTATCTGTGGTAACCTGAAGAAATTACAGATATTCCTTATCCTGTACGAATTCACCAGGTAAATCACTTAAAGAACCAAAAAAATGCTTTTCTTCGTTGCTTTTTGACTGTTTTATTGCTTGTGCTTTTAAGTAAAGCCTAATTGGAAATGAAAGGATACAGTTATATATATATATATACACACACACACACACACTGTATCTGATATAATAATGTAGTCCTGGTCATTTCCCCCTGACTCTTGAGTTACTGTCTGTCCAGTTCCTCGAAGGAGAGCGAGTGTGTCCATGCTACCAGCTTGTCCACTTCGCTCTCCCAGCATTCCTGTCTCTGTGTGTCTTCTGCAGAATCTCTCCGTATGGAAATGGGAGGAGTCAGTGGGTCTACAGGAACAGGCAAACACAATATTGTGAGAGTGTAGAAGAAAAAGAAAACCCAGGATCACACATAACAGTGTGTAACATACTGTGACAACAGACAACAAACACTTACAGAAATGCACCACGTATGCTTTTCGTTATTATTTAGCTGTATTTGTGGTTGAGTGGTGGTTCTGTCACATTTTTTTGCAAAAGATATTTCCAGAAGTAGTAATTAACACACTGATTTATCCCACTAGTTTACACACATTGGCCGTCCTTATACACCACTGGTCTCCAACAGAAATCACCTGGAGTTTTACAGAGCAGGTAGATCCGTCTCATCTGCTCGACTCGAGCCCGTCTGCTCTCGTGTTTCTTCAGACGCCTCGACCCTGAGCCGTACGTGATGTCCTTAAATCTGTGACAGCAGGTGAAAATAATACACCTCGCTAATCAACTGTAAGCAAATGTATTCTGATTAGAAAACAACCACATTCTGGTAACCATATGACAATCACAAAGCAATGCAGCAGAAATGCGAGGGTTCATGTATTCAGTTTGGGAAACTGCTGTATAGAAATGAGTACTCGTTTTTGACATGTGATGTGCACACTGTAATCATAACGCTGTTACCACTGACTTCTGTCTTGTGTAAGTCGCAGCACCTGCATAAATTAGGGCGTGTCTCAGGTAAATGATATGTATATGAGGGTAAATTGGTATGCCTATGATATGTAAATAAGGGACTTGTGGGCGGGATCTTGGATCCACACAGCTGAAGCCGATTCATCGTTTTGATGTTGTACGACAGTTTCATTAAATCAGACGGAGATTTGTTTGTACGTCATTCCGAACGATCAAATCTGCGCTCGTTTCTACAGACGTTTGATGAACAAGGGCTAAGGGATATGTATTAATGCTGTTAACTAGTTTGTCATGCTTTTGGGTTAAATTACGTTAGCTACCACTTTTTTTGCCTAGTTAATTTGGTTTCTGGGCAACCAAAACATGGGACTGGGCAGCACATTGACGCTTTTTCACCTGCCTGGTGGACTAGCTAATGGATTTATAATTTGTCCACCCCTGGATCTTGTATTGAAATATTTCAGTCAGGTATGGGATGTCCATATTGTAATCATGGATGATGCATTTCACGTAGAATAACCATCTTATATCTTTTTGTGAAAGTCACTGTGTTGATGTGGTAGCTCACGCTTTGCGCTGTTCTTGAACGAGCTCATCTGTTTCGCTGTCTGGGATTCCGTAATGGGCTGCAAACCAGCCTGGACGCTTGATCAGCTCATCCAGGGCTGTAAGAGGCAATGAAAGATGGAGAAGTGCACATGCAATAAAGAGTGCACCGACTTTCAAATCGGTGCACTGATCTCAATATATACACACAATAAAATACAGCAGCACCGATTCTGAACAGCATTTATGTGCCTGTCACTCCCAGAAAGAGAAGTGGCTTCTGCACTTGTCAGTCTCAGTGAAGGAGGTGTGGCTTCTGCACTTGTCAGTCCCAGTGAAGGAGGTGTGGCTTCTGCACTTGTCAGTCCCAGTGAAGGAGGTGTGGCTTCTGCACTTGTCAGTCTCAGTGAAGGAAGCGTGGCTTCTGCACTTGTCAGTCTCAGTGAAGGAAGCGTGGCTTCTGCACTTGTCAGTCTCAGTGAAGGAGGTGTGGCTTCTGCACTTGTCAGTCTCAGTGAAGGAGGTGTGGCTTCTGCACCTGTTGGTCCCAGTGAAGGGGCTGTGGCCTTTGCGCCAGTCAGTCCCACTGAAGCAGGCGTGGCCTCTGTGCATATCAGTCCCAGTGATTTCCCTGGGCACCGTAGCTTTTCTTAATAATGCTTGGTAGGTGTTGTGTGAACATATAAGAGCGTACATGCTTTATATTGTACTTACATTCTTTCCTCATCAAAAGTCCAGATTTTGTGGTGGCGATCTTAACCCATGCTTGGAGATACTCCTCAAAGGCAATTCTGCACACAACACTTGTAGGGTAGGTGGATTAGCAAAGTCTGTTACAGGAACTAAATATGACATAAATAGAATATGTCACAATAATAAAATAAATTCCACTTTCTCTTACCTGCTCTGTGACTGCAACTCAGCATCAGCTGCAGCTTCTATGATGGATGGATAATAAAATCTATTTATGGTTTTGAAATAAGCAGCATGGGGACGTTAATTGTGTTTGGATTGTGTTCTGCCTCACGCGTCAATCACTTATAGAGAATGGTACGGTGAAAAATTAAATGTACACAAATGAGCCTTGTTGCTTCAGTGCAAAAGTGAAGAAGCAACCTTCAGGCACCAAACATGTCACAGCTGATCGACGACATTTGGGATAAAGTGGAACATTGTGTAAATTAGTTTTTTTTTTTGTTGTAAAAACCATTCCTTTGATTTGGGCTCAAGTGTCAATCTTGGGACAAAATAATGAAAGTCTTAAACTGCCGTCTGCTTATCGTCGTGGATGATTGACCTGTGGCTTTTAAATCTTAACACTATGGCTTTCCAGTTGCATATGCACTGTATATACGATAGCATCCTTCACATATTGAGATGTTAAGATGTTTAGATGTTTATGTGAAGACATCCTTACTCTCCAGCTCTGGGCTTTTCCTCAGCCTGGTACTGAGGACTTGACTTGTGGCGTATAAACTAGTTGAGGGAGTCTCAGCGGCCTCCATTTGTTGGAACCTCGGCGCCCGGCCTCATGCAGTATTGGATATAA
Source organism: Olivaichthys viedmensis (assembly GCA_028565825.1). Lineage (NCBI taxonomy): Eukaryota > Metazoa > Chordata > Actinopteri > Siluriformes > Diplomystidae > Olivaichthys > Olivaichthys viedmensis. Next base: position 9,987 of record JAOUQW010028549.1, read on the forward strand.
AATTAAAACCCAAAGCAAAAGAGGTTTGAATTGACAGCAAACCTAAATGGACGGATGTGATTTTGTCATTGCAGCAATAAAAAGGCTAAACTGTGACTCTGCCCAAGCTGTCATTGTAGGCCACAGTTGGACAGTTAGGATAGAAATGTGAGTTATAAGTTGAGAAAATTGGAGGCCAAATGACGTAGATGCAGATGTAGATGTCCAGAAGTCAATATACAGTTGATAAAGGTTGTGGAAGTTTCCATCCAGATGTTGTTACACCTGACATCACACACCTGTTTATTCGAGTTAATGTTGCTTTAAACCATGTTTGGACTCGCGTTGACCGAGTCACGTGCCGTTGCTGAGCAACCGCTGGATAGACGCGCGCTCGAGGCGGTGAGCACGAATGACAAGACGCCATTACGACTTTCTTCTAAAAAGCGAATTTTATTATTTTATTTAAAAAAGAAAAAACAAAAAATGGCTCATCATGTAGCGACGGTGGGGCTGCGTCTCCCCGTCCTCTCGCACAGCTGCGATATCTGCCGCGCGAGAGTCACGAGCTCGGCCAGCTTCACCTTGAGGTAAATCAAAAAACGACCGTTAAACCGAAATTCCTTTTTTTTTTTTTTAAAGGCTGAGTTCCAAACGGCTCTCCGTTCCACACTGAGTGCACTACGTAGGGCGTAAAGCGCGGTTATTTCATATAGCTAGCGTAGTGCACTTGTGTAGGGAGGAGGGCGCCATTTGGGATTCATCCGCTCAGTGTAGCTACATTAAGCCTGCAAGCAATGCCATTCAGTCCACTCCAGAATTATTGGCACAGCAGTCATCCACATCTTTACCCACCAATTTGAAACAACATAAAATACTGCGTTAGAATAATAAAATAAAACAAAATAAAATAAAAAATTAGCGCGCCTTCTGTGTTTAAGCTCAATTCATCACTCCTTCCATGTGCTGTCCATTTTATAATATTGATTTTTTGCTCATTTTCATGAAGGGTGCCAATAATTC
>JAOUQW010028550.1:0-10986 GCA_028565825.1 Olivaichthys viedmensis
GTTCTGTGTATTTATTGTTCTGTGTATATTTGCACTCGTCCTCACTGTTGTGTATTTGCACTTTATGTAGTCCTGTACAGCGTGCTGCTGTTTCGTTGCGTGTTGCACCATGGTCCTGTTGAAACGACATTTAATTTCAATGTATACGAGGTATATGGAGAAATGACAATAAAAACCTACTTGAACTTGAAAAGGTACACCTCGGCATCATCCTGGGGTTTCATCCTGGCCAAGGCGAAGGAGGTCAACTGCGGTGTCGCAAGGGAGGGAAAGGGGTTTTGAGGCTTTTGGGGAAGGGGTTTTGAGGCTCTTAGGAATGGCTCGATCATCAGCCTGCGCTTCCGCGATTCTGGCTTACGTCTCTAGATGTTGTTTCTGCAGGCCAAGGAGAGCCTAATGTGGCTGCTCTTGCAGGTGGATCAGTGACTGGGACAATGTGGGAAAGAGGACTCTGTTCCATGTTCATGTCACTTCATTCTCCAAGAAGCATACTGGGTTTCGGCACCAGTGTAACAAAGTTGGCAGCACAGAACTTTGAGCAGGGCTATACTTTTGAATTCATGTTACTAGAGATATCCCCCATAGCAGGAACATGCAGAAGGTGGTTCAGGTGGGGCTATTGTTTTTGTTAAGATTTTTTATTTTATTTGTTTTTCGCTTTGGAAATGGGTAGTAAACATCAGCCTTTACTCTGTTAGAGTATCAAATGTCGCTTTTACAAGTCTTCCAAGCATATCTTTTGACCACATTATAACCTTGAAATAAAATATGTCCATAGGCTATTGAGCTCTGCTATAGGGAAAAGTGCCGCTCTGTGAGCGCAGAGTGAAAATTCCATTCACTCACCTTCCCTCTCAAGTTCTGAAATTGGGAAACACAGTTAATGAACTATAGTATTAGTTTTGCAACTTGATAACTGCCATTATAATGTCACATCTTACATTGAGAAAGCTTTCCCCGGTTTTCATTTTATCAGTAGAGGGCCAGTCTGGTTATTGCACATTGATAAGGCAGTAAATGAGATTAGGCAAAGAAATAATTAAAATGACCAGATTTTAAAAAATCAAACACAGTGTTTATCTTAATACTTGGCTGGTTACTTTTCTCTGGTTAAGTTTCTCTATGAGTTTGTGTTTCTCTTGTGACTTCTATTTTTACCCTCCCAGAAAATAAAATGTTTTAGTCAATTTTTCAGCTGTGTTGTTTTGTTGGTTTGGAGACATGACAGCTGTATCAAATACTGGGTTTTATCATTCAGTTGCTTGTACAAAGTGCAATCCCCACTTGCTGCCTCTAATGAGGTGGGTCTGTCTGCCTCATGTAACTCCCAGGCTGAAATTCAGTCCCAATCCAGTCCAGTTTTATGGACACAGCTTAGGCCTTAGACTAAATTACATTGTGAATGTTGATCCACGATTGAAAACCCTTTTTAATCTATGAGTAGACTTAATCTCAATTTAGAAATCTTGATGATTATGTATATACAAGATAAATGGCTAGATAACTACATAACTACATTAGGCAGGGGTTAAATATAGATTTAGGAGCCCTATTTCTTTAATGGGTCCCAACAAAATTGGAACAGTACTGTTCAATTTATGTGTTATTGTATCAAGTTTTCAACATTGATATTATGGAAATGTGATTTGAAAAGAAGTTTGCAATATACCTGTTTCTGTCCTAAGAGCTTTATTTAAATAACTAGGATTGGGTGGACATACATTAAGTTTTCAGTTTGTGTGTTTTGGCATAAAAGTAATATAGAAAGAATTCAGATTCTTTTGTGGCTAAGTTATAGATACAGTACAACCTTTAACATAGCAAATTGAACACATTTTTTAAATTATGTGTAAATGTATGAACACAACAGTTAACAATTGTCTTGACTGAAGGAATACATTTTACAATTTCAAAATAAAATAATTATCCTATAAAGCAGTGTGGAGCTGTATTACATCGTCAATATTTTTATTATTATAATTCCATTATATGATTTACATCAAATGACAGTACTGAAGCTCAGCTCTGTTTCCATTCACATATCCTTGCCCCCAACACACACACACACACACACACCAACCAATTTAACTACTGCCTTTAGGAAATCTTACTGTCTAATAGTAGTATTTACTTTTCACTGAGGATTTTTGTGTTTGGTTCTTTTCTTTCAGATGAAATATGATTCTGTCTACATCTGATGTAGTACAGTAGGGTACCATAAAATTTTTCATCTCTTAGACCATAAATAAGTGGACTGACTGCCCTGGCGATGAGTTCGAACATTACAAAGTTGAAAAAGCGGATTGACAAATATAACTGAATATCTGCCTCAATGACTAATGCTTCGATATAAGGAGAAATAAGTTCAATTGTACACAGTGTAAGCTGAAACATATGCAGAGACACGGTGCGGAGGCCTTTGGATGCTGACTTTTTGTCAACAGAGGCCGTTCGGGCAGCGACCACAATCATCACATAGCAAAATGAGTCGACAAGTAAAACCATTCCAAAAATAACAAGAGATAAAACACTCCTCATTAAGCGGTGCCAGTTTTCTGGTGTCATGATCTCATAATGACAGAAGGTAAGCTCAGACATATATTCTTGTGAGACAGTTGCAATAAGGATGAACATATCCATAAATGGGCTAATGGAGCTTATGATCCAAATTATAAAAATAGCAGTAAGGGTCCTACCGACAGTAGAGATAGCACTATGTCTCAGTGGCATGCAGATGGCCACGTAGCGTTCCACACACATCGCAGTGATAGTTAACGGTGTGCATATTGTCACTGTCTCCATGAGCATGCAAAATGGAATGCAGAATGCCATGGGCATCAGTACAAAGCTGTACGAGAGAATTACCACAAAATCTGTCAGCAAAAGGAAAATTAAGTCCAAAAATAAGGTATGGGCAAACAGTATGTAACGTGTTTCAGTTCTGAACGCCTGTTTTCTGGAAAAGGTGAGAAGCATGAGGATGTTGATGTAGATGCAAGGCCACACAAAAATCTGGGTTATGGTCATTGATACAGTCAACATTATTGGGTTAAAACTGATCAGTTGCCAATTATGACTGGTGTTACACTCTTCTGTACACATATCTAAGAGGAAAAATAGTCAATTTGAGTACAAAACCGAGTGATAAAAAAGATACAAATATTAAAAAACAGGGAAAAGATACAAAATATATCAAATAATTCTAATGGTACAGAACTAAGATGTTGACATTAATTACAACTGATGTTAAAATTTAAGGAAAAATAACTAATGCTACTATAAATATATACTGATGCATAAAATGTATAACTCATATCTTCATTAATGCATTACCTGCAGTAGTAATGGAATAATGGAGCCAAATAATAGTCTCTGGACAAAAACATAGACTAATTTAACCAGACGAATTTAAATATCCAATGACTGACATCATCAACATGTTAGGCTTTGTCCCAAGATTAGATAACTGGAAGATGGGGGAAGGCAACTGTTGGGCTTAAAGCATATTTGCATGAGATGTGGCTAAGAAATAGAAAGAATTACTCTAATAGGAATTACAGAAACAGTGCACTAGCAACAGTGTTATGAGCACTGTACTTACAAACAGGTAAACATGATAAGGTTCTGAGAGTTGCCATTTCAGAAATCTTTTTTCCAGTTTAGGGTTTCTCAAAGTCAGTGTGATTATGTAACAAACACTGATGGTCTCTGCACTCCAAGTAAATAAATAACATGATTTCTCCCAGGCTGTAAATAATTATGGGCATATTGGTAATCTGTTAGCTACATATCCAAAATATAAAAAGTAAATTACTTCCATTTCTGCATACTGAAATTTAGTTCGGTTTCCTCTACCAGGTATAATGTCGTTTAGGGGCTGTGAAGGAGCTTTTGTGCTTGTAAAGGAACTCTTTTTAAACCTTTTTGTGGTTATGGATATGATATGAACTGAGAGACCTATAGACCTATAGTGTTATGGTATATTACCATCATTCATCACACCACAAAGAATCTGCCTAAGTTACATAGGTAAATCATTTCTGGGTTAAATTCATTTGATGAAGTCAGAATTTGTTGTTTGCATTCATTTATTTTTCATTATTTTCATATTGTCACACATGCAGCCCAGAACCACAGTTCCCAGAATCCCTCACGCAGCTCCGCAAGGACACTTCCTCGTTCAAGTTCACCAGGCTTCTGATCCGCCGCACCTGTTCCCTATTGCACTCAATTACACACGCACCTGTCCGCTATCCCGTCTCCCCTTCATAAACCCCAGGATCCCTCACCTCAGTGCTCAGTATTGCTCATGCCTCGTGAAATACCAAGCGCTTAAAGGACTGCCTTCCCGATCTTGACCTTGGACCTGAAATCCCGACCTACGCATCTGATTACGCCTCTGAAATCCTGCCCGCACATCGCACGACCCAACACCTGTCCCCCGATTACGAGATTGCCTAACCCACTTGTACTTTCAGAAGCCTGCCTTCTCACCCCAAGTCCGTGCCTGCATCAGCCCTGTCAGCAGCCTGACAGAATACTGAGCCTGCATATGGATGCAGTGGGCCTGGCCGCGCTCAGCTAACTCATCGCGATCCAGCAACAACAGATCACAGCTGACTGCCCAGCAGCAGCAGCCCCAGCCTGTCACCCCTCCAGTTGCCCAGCCTCGCCGTAACCCACGGCGCCAGTTCATGCATCCGGAGAAATATGATGGCCAATCCCGCCACCTTCCAGGGGTTTCTCCTTCAGTGCAACTTATACTTCAGAGCCATGGGGGAACCGACCAGGAGAGGATGACAGAGTTTATCTCCTTCCTCACAAGGAAAGTCACTGAAATGGGCCACCGCCATATGGAACAGTGGAGGACAGGGCATAGCCTTGTATATCGATCTGGTCAGCCCCTTCCGCACTGTGTTCGATCATCCCCCCAACATACAGGTAGCCGGAGAGCGGCTCTACGCACTAAGCCAGGGTACAGTATCAGCCGCGAGTTATGAATTCCGCACCCATCACCGCCTTCCGTCAGGGTCTCCGCTGCGATGTCACCACCGAGCTGGCATGCAGGGACAGTCACTCCACCCTGGATGGGTTAATCGACATGGCAATAAAACTGGATAAACTCCTACGAGAGAGGAGAGAGCCCCGCCAGCCCTGAGCACATCACAGTGCACCTGTCCAGGAGGAACCCGAACCCATGCAATTGGGGCGCGCCCGCCTTCGCAGTCAGGACCAGGTGCACCGCCGTGCCTTCAGGTTCTGCTACTACTGTGGTGGCGCCTGCCATGCAATCGCCCAATGCCCCACGAGGCAGCCCCCAGACCACACCCTACCTGTACCCAGGCCCCGGACATTCCCAGCCTCCTGGGATGGTGAGTAGTCCCCTCACCATCAGTAATCGCCCTAAACTGCCACTGAAACAAGGCCATGAATGACTATGTCGATGAAGCCCTGAGACAGGGCTATATCCATCCATCCACAACTCCGGCTTCGGCCAGTTTCTTTTTCATTGAGAAGAAGGGTGGGGGGCTGCGGCTCTGCATTGATTACAGAGGACTGAATGAGATCACTGTCAAGTACAGGTATCCGCTGCCGCTGGTTCCCTCTGCACTCGAGCAGCTCCGCAAAGCCCGGATATACACTAAACTGGACCTCCATAGCGCATACAATTTGGTACATATCCGGGAGGGGGATGAATGGAAGACTGCATTCCACACCACAACTGGACACTATGAATATTTAGTCATGGGATATGGACTTGTTAATGCACCCTCCATCTTCCAATCTCTAGTTAATGATGTGCTGAATATGAATATGAATGAATATCTTGGGAGATCAGTCAATCCTGGTGTATTCAAAGTCAAGGGAGGAACACATCATCCACATCACCCAGGTGCTTCAGAGGCTGCTAGACAATGGGCTGTACATCAAACTGGAAAAGTGTGAGTTCCACGTCCCCGAAGTGGCCTTTCTGGGATACATCATAGGCACAGAGGGAGTCAGTATGGATAAGGGCAAAGTTAGCGCTGTCACCACTTGGCCCCGCCCCGATCAGTCAAGGACATACAGAGATTCATGAGCTTTGCAAACTTCTACCGGCGGTTCATTCGAGGCTTTAGTTCGGTGGCGGCACCCATCACGTCACTCCTCAGGGGCGGAAGTAAGACACTGACATGGACGCCCAACGCAGAGCGCGCCTTCTGTGCCCTGAAAATGGCTTTTACTACAGCGCCGATCCTCAGACACCCGGATCCGAAGCGGCAGTTCATAGTGAAAGTGGACACATCAGAGACCGGAGTGGGGGCCGTTCTGTCACAACAGCAGGGGAAGCCTCCCAAACTTTACCCCGTCGCCTTCTTCTCCAGGAAATTGTCACAAGCGGAACGGAACTACAACGTTGGGAATAGGGAACTGCTCGCTTTGAAGCTGGTGCTGAAGGAATGGAGGCATTGGTTGGAGGGGGCGATGCACCCGTTTGTCGTGTTCACGACCATTGCAATTTGGAATACCTCCAGAGCGCTAAAAGGCTCAATGGCAGGCAAGCCAGGTGGGCGCTCTTCTTTACCTGCTTCACCTTCACCATGGCCTATCGCCCAGGATTCCGCAATCTGAAGGCAGATGCTCTGACACGGCTCTTCCCCGAGAGCCCGCGGAAAGGGGAATCGGAGCCCATCCTACCAGAAACCTGCTTCTTGGGCGTGATAGGGTGAGATGTGGACTCCAACATTGCGCAAGCACAGGGCGCGCGCGCCATACCCCGCCAGGCGGCGGGGAGCACATATATTCCCCCGAGCTGCCGTGATAGGCTCATCACGTGGGCGCACGCTACGGTGGCCACGGGACACCCTGAGGTCGCTAAAACGCATCAGCTCCTGGTGCCCAAATACTGGTGGGAAACGATGGTGTCAGATGTGCAACGTTTCATCAGGTCCTGCACGTGTATGCGCGAGCCAAGGTCCCTTGCACCCTACCAGCAGGGAAATTGATGCCTCTGCCTGTGCCCCAGCGCCCATGGTCTCATGTAGCGGTAGATTTCATCACTGATCTACCACCATCAGGAGGCCACACGGTGATTCTGGTCTTAGTAGACTGTTTTTCTAAGTCGTTATGCCTGATCCCACTCCCAGCTCTACCTGGAGCATTTGCCACTGCGGAAAAACTGTTCCAGCACGTCTTCTGCTACTTTGGGCTTCACTGAGGACATCGTCTCAGACCGGGGGTCCCAATTAATCTCACAAGTGTGGAGGGGGTTCATGGAAAAGCTGGGAGTATTGATCAGCCTCATGTCGGGGTATCACTTGCAGACCAACGGCCAGGTGGAGCATGCCAACCAGGAAGTGGGGAGATTCCTGAGGTCATTTTGTGCGGATAATCAGGCGGATTGGGCAAGTCAAGGGCCAAGTACCCCTGGGCCGAGTACGCCCAGAACTCGCTGTGCCACTCAGCCACAGGCCTCACTCCGTTTCAATGTGTTCTGGGGTTCCAGCCGCCGCTTCTCCCATGGAATGCGGCCGACTCGAGCACGCCCGCTGTAGAAGACTGGTTCTGCCACACAGAGGAGGTGTGGGAGACTGCCCACAGGCACTTAGTGGCAACGGGACAAAGGAAGCGCGCCTACGCGGACCGGCACAGAGCGGCTACCACCCAGGAGATAGCGTTTGGCTCTCCACCAGGGACTTCCGTGCTCGCCAGAGATGCAGGAAGTTACAGGACAGATACATCGGCCCCTTCAAAGTCATCTGCAGGATTAATGACGCCTACCGCCTTGCCCTGCCTCCGCAGTACATGACATCTCCTACCTTCCATGTGTCCCTCCTCAAGCCCCTGGTCCTGGGTCCGTTGGCCGAGGATGGGCTCTGTGTCACTCCCCCTCCCGCCCTCGACGGAGGGCGGCGATGCTCAGGTCGCTCTTCGACTCACGGAGGCGGCAAGGCCAGTTGGAGTACCTCGTGAACTGGGAGGGGTTCGGTCCAGAGGATCGGAGCTGGGTGCTGGCTCGGTACATCCTGGACCCGCTGCTCATTCAGGCCTTCCATGTGCGGCACCCCACACGCCCGGCTTCGAGGGGGGGCTCTGTCACACACAGGCCAGGACCACAGTTCCCAGAATCCCTCACGCAGCTTCGCAAGGACACTTCCTCGTTCAAGTTCACAGGGCTTCTGATCCGCCGCACCTGTTCCCTATTGCACTCAATTACACACGCACCTGTCCGCTATCCCGTCTCCCCTTCATAAACCCCAGGATCCCTCACCTCAGTGCTCAGTATTGCTCATGCCACGTGAAATATCAAGCGCTTTCCGGACTGCCTTCCCGATCTTGACCTTGGACCTGAAATCCCGACCTATGCACCTGATTACGCCTCTGAAATCCTGCCTGCACATCGCACGACCCAACGCCTGTCCCCCGACTACGAGATTGCCTAACCTGCTTATACTTTCGGACGCCTGCCTTCTCACCCCAAGCCCGTGCCTGCATCCGCCCCGTCAGCAGCTTGACACATACAGTATGTATATTTTTATGCATTCAATTGATTACAATAAAAAATCTGTAATAGGCCTAAACCACAGAGATGAATAAAATGAATGTTCTGTGGACAAACATTACATCAGCATGTTTACAAGACAAAGACATAATCTGTTTATTAGAGATGTGGGATTATTTCCCTGAGGCCTAATCTGAGCCAAAAGTCATTAATTGAATGTTTGTTTTCATCCTGCTTCAGTTTAATTACCAAAGGATGCAGATGATTGTGTTCTGGGTCTCATATGGCCAAGTGGCCCTCAGCTACATTTTCCATGTCAATGTCTTTCCCAAACAACATCTAATTATATACAGTACTTGTATTGGAGAATCTGTTTAATAATTTAGAATCTCCTTAAAAACACATAATTAGCCAACACAGGATTTGAGGACATTGTTGACATGGAAAATGTAGCTGAGGGCCACTTGGCCATATGAGACCCAGAGTGTGGGTCAATCAATTATACTGTCTCTTTGGTTCCTAAAGTACCACTATATCAGTTTTGGATGGTGGCAAAAATAAATAAAAAATATGATAAAGTATGATTAACGATCATGTGAAATCTTTCAAACACTTATTAAACATCCAGTCATGGTTTTTGTAACATGCTGTTTAGAAACGAGTCAGTGATCACATTGCTACCTCTCCATTTCTACATTTCTGTAGCGCTGATACGAGTGTGTCAGGGACACCAGTGTTACTGGGGTTTTTAAACACCTGTGTCACTGCTGGTTTGAGAAGCAGTTCACCAACTAAAAATATCCAGCCAGCAGCGGTGCTGTAGTCAGAACGGACCAATAATGAAAGGCTAGCGGACGATTAACACATGTTGTGCGTGGGGAAAAAAGAGCTATACCATCTACCTGTGCACCTACAATGTGGCCAGTATGTGTACACAGTGCTTAAAAACCAAAGCAACGCTGCTGCGTCTGATTCCCTCGTACCAGTGTCGCGCACACACACTACCATGTCAGTGTCACTGCTGTGCTGAGAATGATCCATCACCTAAATAATATCTGTTCAGCGGTGGCCCTTATACCTTTCCATTGATGGATGGGGTACAGGGGGGCTACAGTGAGTAACTGTGTACCTACAAAGTGCACCTGTATGCAGGTGTACCTAATAAAATGACCAGTGATTGTAGTTACAAGGCCGGTGTACCTAATATACAGGCAACTGAGTGGAATATTAATCATTAATAAATATAATAGTTGAAATGTTCAGTTGTAGCTGGAAAAGAATGCTGATCAATCAAAATGTGGCAAAACTCCCATGTCAGCACATGACAAAACACAACATTCTGGCCAGCCTCTGCAAGAATGAGACACTGAACAGATTTCTTTTTAAAAACTCATGAATCATGTGAGTGCAAACTCAGCTAATCTGCAGGGGGATAGAGACTGAGGAATTCTTTACATCTGCAGTTTAAGAGCCAGAAAAACTGACATTGGGGTTAAGTGCCACACAGAGTGTGAATTATACAGTGACATTTGGGGGGGTCGGCTTTTTGGTTTATTTAATGTATCGTCTACTAGCCCAGCTGATACACACATTACAAAGCACAAATATGATATTATAGTTGTAATGAGACTACACAGTAGTATAGAGACTACACAGAGATCGCGGATCCAATCGCAGAGTTGTTTATTCAAGATACAAACAGTAATCATAGTCGAGGAAAAGCAGTGGGTCATACACGGAAGATCAATAAGAGCCAGACAAACAAATCCAAAGGGGTGAGTAATATCCAAAACTGAGACAAGACAAAACAATGTCGAGAACCAGAGAAACATGAAAACAACAGATCAAATGCTCGATTAATGCACTCTAAGGTGGCACGACTTTGCAACGTCTGTGTGTGCGACCAGGTGTATTTATAATGAAGAAATAAATGAAGCTAATGCAGTCCAGGTGTGTGTGTCAACAGGAAGTGCTAGAATTCTGGTGCCCTCCGGTGGTGTGGAGTGGGAAGGTCAGGTGAGATTGTGACAATAGTTCGGAGCAGCTATTAAATCTTACTTTAGCAAAGTTGGTATTAAGTGAAACTCACACTATACAGGCCTACAGCACAGTCCATACCAATCATAAACAGACGAATATACATGACAAATTAAAGGAAAAAAACAACATAAAGTGGGTTAGTAAGGTGTCGGGTCACCACGAGCCTCCAGACCAGCTTCAATGCGCCTTGGCGCTTTACATCATTTTCATACTCATCACAGCGTTCAGTGACCCCTCGTGCCCTGTGGATGTTTATTCAGGTTTTTACCCTCATTTATTCAGGTTTTTCCTTTTATTTGTCGGACATCTGTATTTTTCAAAACTAGACAACTGCGGTGTCAGTGTACTGTCTACTTTTAGTATTTGCTAATTTCCTATTTACCTCTTAATCAGCTGGTAGTGTGTTATTTGGTAACAGTAGGGGCCTACCACATGTTTGTTGTGTGTCATTTTAGTTTGAAAAT
>JAOUQW010028551.1:0-10984 GCA_028565825.1 Olivaichthys viedmensis
TAAAATGACAACACGGGGAGCCGAGGGACAGACACACTGGACTGTTAATGCTGTTTTAGTTCTGCTCGGTCATGACACAGTACATCTCTTTGTTCAGTTTTGTTATGCAAATTAAGAACCTTAACAGGTTGGTGTTAGCAGTGCTAGTGTCACAAATTAATTAATTAATTAAGCCTCGGATAAAGCTTTGCGGTCATCATCACTGAAGAACTGGATGTGATTTGAAGATTTTGGGTGAGACAGACTTGCTTCATAGCTCCAGTGCAAAACTAAACCAGCAAACATCAGACACCAAACACGTCTTGGCTGATGGATTACATTTAGAGTAAAAGCTAAATTGTATAAATGTATACAATTTTCACCACACTACACCTTTGATGTTCCATTTGTGTCAGCGTGCGTTGTCACAGTGGTGTTTATCGTTGCCTTACATTTGTATCTGTGTGTGTCCTTTCCTCAGGTTGCTCCTGCCAGAGGACTTCACCGTGTATTCCTACGCCAAAGACGGCTCACTGATCACAGAAAGGCCCAACATGAAGGTAAGAACTGAAACTTCAGGACCAGGCTGTTGAGTGTTAACTCATTCCCAGACACCTGGAATGTGTAAAACATGGAAAGGACGCTTCACCTCGTGTAAAACTGGTTCATTTTGGCCTCTCTCCAGCTTCCCACTCCTTAAATATTCTTCCTGTCCATCTGAGATCACGTTACAGATCCGGACAGCACTGAAACTGGGTTACTCATCCGCCTGTTCCCTTGCTTTTCTATTTCCTTTTTTTGTTTTCCTCTGCTTTTGTTTTTGCCTTCATTTTTTCTTCCTTTCTTTTTTGTTTTCTTGTTTCATTTTCATTCACTTCCCTTTTTCTTTTTGTTTTCCTTTCTTTTCTTTTTTGTTTTTTCATTTCTTCTTCACTTTTCTTTTTCCATTTCTATTTCCCTTACTCTTTTCTATTTCTTTCTTTTTCCCTTCCCTTTTTTCTTTCTTTTCTTTTTTCTTTCTTTTTCCCTTAATATCCTTTTCTTTATTTTCTTTTTCCTTTCCCGCTTTTGTTTTTCTTTTCTTTTTGCTTTCTTTTCTGTTCTTTTTCATTTTTTCTATGCTTTGATTTCTCCCCTTTCATTTTATTTTTTCCCTTTTTTCTTGTTTTTTCCTTTTTCTTTTCCTTTCTTTTTTTTTTTTACTTTTGTTTCATTTTCTTTTCCTTTCTTTTTTTTTGCTTTTCTTTTCGTTTTGTTTTGTTTTGTTTTTTCCTTTCTTTGCCACAAAATTGAAAAGTTAATGAGTAAAACAGTCAGAAAAAAAAGAAAATCAGATTGTTGTACACAGTAAGGCAGGGTTCTCTGTGTGGTTGTAGTCGGATGTGTTCAGTCCCTGATGTACTGTAGATTGCAGGCTGATGACGGATCGGTTCTGCAGAACTGATTTCAGCACAACCAGATGTGTGTAGAATGTAAAAAAAAACAGCTACTGCTTCATTCTAATCTACTTTGTGTGTTGACATACGGACATTATTCATGATTAATAGCCGCATGAGGAGGTGACACCGTGTTTCTCTTGTACATACGTGAGCCGTAATTAACAGCTCCATGCTTCTTGAGTGTGTGTTCGTGTCGTGAGTGTGTGTGTCTGTCAGATACACTCTGATTCCTGGAGCTGAGCAGCTCTTTATGCAATCAGCATTACGCAGTATAACAGGAATTCATGTTTCAGCTGCAGAGAGAGGAGAGGAAACAGAGGATACTTGTGTTGTGTGTGCGTTTGTAAGTCTCACAGAGACCAATCGGTGTGGAGAGTTCGATAACAGAGGTAAGAAAAAAAAAGAAAAAGGGTCGGCTATAAAAGTTAGCAGCGTTTCATATGAGATGAGTGAAATCAGTCCAGCTGGCCACACGTAGTACTGATTTCTCATAACAGGGAAGAGAAAGCCCCATTTCCTGAAGTCTTGCGTCCTGTTACCCTCCGAAAGCCCAAAACCTGACAGCAGGCTCCGCCTCACTGCAGCTGACTCTGCAGTGCCTTATGGGAGTTAAAGTGCAGTGTAATTGCGCTTTTCTGGAATGTATGTGAGTCTCGTGTGTGTGTGTGTGTGTGTGTGTATACTATACTGCAGTCTGCATTCAAATCTAAAGGCTACTACAGAGACTACTACTATTTTTACTGTTTAGTGCGGTAGTAGCAGTAGCAGTAGAAGGGGGACATCTTGATAAGTGCATCCTGAGAGATACAATTTGTTTACCACATGACTTCCTCAGAATTTCACTCAAATGTGAGTCAGAACTGTCTCAGAACATCAGAACATCTCTACACTTTTACCGTTATTAAAAATGCCAGGGCCATGAATACACATGAATATGCAAACACCTCCATGTCCTCAAATATCCTACTATCATTAATGTTACCTAACTGAGCTAGCCGGCTATTTGTTACAGGTCGACACGAGTTGGATTGTCATTTTCTTAGTAATGCAGTGAAATTTATGCTCGTATATAAATTTAGCTGAGTATTTATATGAGGGATTCGGATGGACATAATTCACATGCTTGCCGTGCTTAAGGCCAGGCTCGTTTCCTAAAATCTAATGTTCTATAGTTCAGATGTACGGACATTTCCTTAGTCATGATTCGTGCTGAAAGATGAATTGTTTCCTGAAATTCTGTTGGTCACTGGTGTTATTTTTATCGTCCTTTATCTAAAAATGACTCAATTTCTCAAGAAGTCAAGTGATTCTTCTCAGCCTTTAAAGTTTCACACAGCACTTTATACGTCTTAAAGCCAAACACTGATGTAGATGTTTATTCACTGAACTGCCAAATATGCTCTTTTTATATGTGTGTTTTATTCGATAATTCAATGAAATAACAATATTTTAATAAGCTATTATGTAAAATTCTGACCATTGGGTGTATTATCACAATAAAACAATCAAAAAAATAAATATATATATATATAATATATTGAGGGAAATCTATTTATTTAAAATTAGATTTTTGATTTGAAAATAAGTTCATAGTTAATCATCTATTGCCACATTTGCATGTTTAAAAGAAAATTGTAATGCAAAATATTGTAGAGGAAACGAGTTCACATACACACACACATACAGACACACACACACACATACACTCACATACACACACACATACAGACACACACACACACATACACACACTCACATACACACACACATACAGACACACACACATACACACACTCACATACACACACTCACATACACACACTCACATACACACACACACACACATACACACACACACATACACACACACACACACATACACACACACACACACATACACACACTCACATACACACTCACACACACTCACACGCACACACTCACACACATACACACACTCACACACGCACACACTCACACACACACACACACACACACACACACACACATACACACACACACACTGGCTGTAAAATCGTTGTTCTGTGTCGTCTGTCTTATCTCATAGTAGTGATGGGTGATTCACAAACGATTCTTTTTAAATGACTCTTTAAAGTGAATCATGCGAATCGATTCGCAAGCACAAACAAATCTCACACCAATCCTGCTTTCACACCGTGGCAAATTTTGTTTACCTGCTGTCGCCCTAACTTGTCAACTAATCGTTTATACGCTGACTCCTGACTCGTGTTTGCATCTGGTTTCCATGGTTACACTGGTAGTGTCTAGCTACCGCAGTGGCCAAATAATCTATACAGATTTACACAGAACATAAACAAAACCAACCCTCTGACCACGAATCAGATGTCTTCATAAAACAGTTACGGTCAAAACACTGAATATTCAACAGCAAATTAACATTCTTTTCACCTGGCCACGCCCACTTTGCTTTGTCATGGACGCTATAAATTACAACTCTCACTAAAAAACTGAATCGTGTTGCTTTCAGCGTGAACACAGGATAACACGAGCACAAATCTTAATGCTGGAGATGTTTAGCATCGCAGCCTGCTCAGTGTTTTAGCTCAGCGAATCAAATGCACCAAATTCGAATCAGGTTTGATTCACTTAAACGGGCAGTTTGAAAGAGTCGAATCAGTCGTTATAGTCGGTGTAAACACACACTCACTTCAACACACACATTTAACTGTATGTATATATAAACAGTGCAGGTCTGGTATCTATATCTCACATGGGAAGGTTTTTAAAAAAAAATATATGTATTATATTTACTTTTTTGTTCTGTTCAGCAGATTGCCACACCCATTTCCATATTTTACACTTTCTCTCTCTCTCTCTCTCTCTTTATGTATTTATTTATTTATTTATTATATATACACACTCGTAGTAGTGCTCTGTAGTTTGTGTTTCCACTCACAGGCGTTTATGTGAATTTTAAATTTGCACATAAGGTAAATAGACGTGATAAATAGGGAAGAAAACACAGCGTTTGGAATAAGTGATGACGTAGTGTGTGAGAGTGTGTGTGTGGGAGAGAGTGTGTGTGTGTGTGAGAGTGTGTGTGAGAGTGTGTGTGTTTTTGTGAGTGTGAGTGTGTGTGAGTGTGTGTGTGTGTGTGTGTGGGAGAGAGTGTGTGTGTGTGAGAGTGTGTGTGAGAGTGTGTGTGTGTGTGTGTGGGAGGGAGAGTGTGTGTGTGTGTTTGATTGTGTGTGTGTGTGTGTGTGTGTGTGTGAGAGAGTGTGTGTGTGTGTGTGTGTGTGTGGGAGAGAGTGTGTGTCTGTGTGTGTGTGTGTGAGTGAGTGAGAGAGTGTGTGTGTGTGAGAGAGTGTGTGTGTGTGTGTGTTTTTGTGAGTGTGTGTGTGTGTGTTTTTGTGAGTGTGTGTGTGTGTTTTTGTGTGTGTGTGTGTGTTTTTGTGTGTGTGTGTGTGTTTTTGTGAGTGTGTTTGAGAGTGTGTGTTTTTGTGTGTGTGTGTTTTTGTGTGTGTGTGTGTGTGTGTGTTTTTGTGTGTGTGTTTTTGTGAGTGTGTGTGTGTGTGAGTGAGAGTGTGTTTTTGTGAGAGTGTGTGTGTGTGTTTTTGTGAGTGTGTGTGTGTGTTTTTGTGAGTGTGTGTGTGTGTGTGTGTGTTTTTGTGAGAGTGAGTGTGAGAGTGTGTGTGTGTGTGTTTTTGTGAGTGAGTGTGAGAGTGTGTGTGTGTGTGTTTTTGTGAGAGTGTGTGTGTGCGAGAGTGAGTGTGTGTGTGTGTTTTTGTGTGTGTGTGTGTGTGTGTGTGTTTTTGTGAGTGAGTGTGAGAGTGTGTGTGTGTGTTTTTGTGAGTGTGTGTGTGTGTGTGTGTGTTTTTGTGAGAGTGAGTGTGTGAGTGTGTGTGTGTTTTTGTGAGAGTGAGTGTGAGAGTGTGTGTGTGTGTGTTTTTGTGAGTGTGTGTTTTTGTGAGTGTGTGTGTGAGTGAGAGTGTGTGTGAGTGAGAGTGTGTGTGAGTGAGAGTGTGTGTTTGTGTGTTTTTGTGAGTGTGCGCATGCATGTGTGTGTGAGAGTGAGTGTGTGTGTGTGAGTGTTTTTGTGAGTGTGTGTGAGTGTGTGTGTGAGAGTGTGTGAGTGAGAGTGTGTGTTTTTGTGAGTGTGTGTGTGTGTGTGTGTGTGTGAGTGAGAGTGTGTGTTTGTGTGAGTGTGCGCATGCATGTGTGTGTGAGAGTGAGTGTGTGTGTGTGTGTGAGTGTTTTTGTGAGTGTGTGTGAGTGTGCGCGTGTGTGTGTGTGTGTGTGTTTTGCCTTGTTGTTGGTACACAGGTTTTGTATTTGTACTGTCACCTGGGGTTATTCCGATAAGCAAACTGCTGCTGCTTCCTTCTTCAGGTTCAGAGTTCAGTGCAGGGACTTTCCCGGGATCGTGTCCAGGTGTTTAGACGTGGTGGGGCGGCACCACCTGATGATTTCATTCTGTACAGGATTAAGGTGCATTTGCAGAGTTGCTGATGTTTCCCTCGGTGCAAAATGAGCAATAAAGGCCACACAATGACATTACAGTGTCGGCTTCACAGTTGCTCTGCAGGCCCTCGTACTACTGAAGGGATTTGGTTTAGATACTGTACAACACTACATTAATGATTTCAAATCAACACGAGCGCGCGACATGATTCATTAATTCATCATTCATCCAGTGTAGTTTTGGCTTTTCACCACTAGAGGCGCAGTGGAGCAGCGCAGGATGAAGGCTTTTAAAAAATGGCAACCTGATCGAATGCAAATTCTAATTTAATTCTAAGTCTAATGAACGAGGACGAAGTTTGTTCGATTTCTTACCATTGTTGTTGTAATGTACGACCACTAACCCCGCCCCTAAAACCTTAACCTTCGCAACTTTTCATACGAATTGAGTCGTGCGAATAGTTACCAATTTGCAAATGTTGACACATTTTTTCCAAAAAAAGGATAACATGAGACAAGCCGTTGTGACGTTGACGTGAGGAAATGAACGGACCGAAGAAGAAGACACGCTCGTTATAACGGAGAAGTATTCGTACGCTGCAGAACGCTACGGTTTAAAAGGGAATGGTGGTGTTTTTACTGTGTTATGGGGACCATGTCGTTCAAACAAGGGTGCGGCGCTTAACGCCAAAACGACGTTCTCTGCGTAACAAGCCAAGCAGCTTTCTAAAACGGCTTTTAGGAAGTTTGTAAGGCCTGAAGGGGAAACAATTTTTGGCTGGAATACAATGTGAATGTAAACAAAATGGTGTAGGTTTATTTTAAAAGTCTGTATGAATTGGTTCGAAGTAATGGACCCTTAAGAGAGGGATTTAAAGTGGCAGGACTTGTTTCCAGGGTGGCAGCTGCCTTTCTGTGGCACCCATACAGCCACGCCCCTCTGTTACACTATTGTTTGTGTGTTTGTTTGCAGGTTCTCCCTTGAGAAGGAGGAATGAGGAGCATTTGAGTCCCTATTTATTTAAAGTTGACATTCTTTTTTCCAGCGCAAACTCAGGAAATCAGGAAGCCTAATCAGGAAAGCAGATTTAAAAACGTAGTTGACATGGCATCCGGCGGATTCAAGCCAAACGCAGCGACAGATTTTTTGGAGGAATGGAAGGCCAAGCGTGAGAAAATGCGAGCGAAGATGTTGGGGGACATCGCAGCGATCACGAGCGCCAACGCGATTACGACGGGTTCCAGCAGCGTTAAGCCGGAAACTCGATCGGTACCGGAGCTCAACACCTCGAACGGCAATCCCGACCGGAGCAGCTCTGCGCTGCATGCAGTGGCTCGCTCGGCTTCGTCTTCCGCCCTAATGAGGAGGCCGGAGGAGGAAACGATTGTGCACGTGGTACCGGCTCAGGCTTCGGCACCGGGAACGCGAGGAGCCGACGCTAAGAAAGCCACGGAGAAATTGCCGGAGCCTGGAACTGCCTCGCCGTGCCCGGACAGTGACCTCGAGAGTCCCAAAGGGAAGGAGAAGAAGTGTTCGGGTCCCAGTGCACGCAAGGGCAAAGGTCAAATCGAGAAGAGGAAGCTGCGCGAGAAGCGCCGGTCCACTGGGGTGGTCAGCATACCGTCCAATGAGGTAAGAGCTGTTGATTTTGGCCTTGATATTTGTGTGTGTGTGTGTGTGCGTGCGTGTGTGTGTGTGTGTGTGTATGGTTCTGTCGTACTTGACGTCTAACATCCCTTTTTCTTTTCTTTTTTTTTTTGGACAAATTTGAACGAGAGTATGTTGCATGTGTCGTCCCAAAATCCCATTCTCCAGACTCCCGAGTTCTGAGAAAGTATGAAAACATCATCAGAGATGTTCTGTCTATTTATCACCCTCGTGTTCCTTCACTCGCGCCAGCTCAGATTTGTCCAAAATCACCGCCGTTCATCATGTAGCTGTGGAACGGCCGTGGAAAAACAGTGCGCAGTTTCACTGTGGGCATGAAACCCAGCGTTAAACCTCAACATCATGATTCACTTCCTCCCCTTACATAACACACTCCACAAATCTCCATCTGCTCCCTAAAATAAGCTCGAAAACAATCTATTAAAGCCCCAAAGCCCCCGGGAAAATACGTTGCTTTATGTCCTGGACAATGATTGGTCATCTTGTTGCGTGATCGTTACATTAGCATGATTGCTAGCTGTGTAGATGACTTAGCGGAGATTAAATAGTGAATGTAGAGGTGGGCTTTGAACCAAAGATGTTTTTTGGACACTTCCGACAAAAAGCACTAAAGCACAGCACGACATTTTTAACACAGAAATACAGTTAAGTATCTGTTATTTCTTAGCGATGGTCTAAATCACGTGCCTGATAAAAACTCAGGAACTTTAAACATGGGAAAGTCTCGGAGCATGAAATTGTACTTTTTGTACAGGCAGCCATTTAAACAGCTACATTAATGTTAACATCATATTCACGCGACAAAGCAAAAAAACCCACCAAAACATAAGAAGAGCTTCAATCTCATGCTCGCTGTGTCACTGTGATTTCGCCATGGTTGTGGTTCCAGCCGGAACAGGAACCCCTCCAGGAACTTGTCGAGGAACTCGTGGAGTTCTCCTTCAGGAGAGTTCAGCAACTCTTTAGTTCCTTAAAAGGTTCCAGAAAAGTTTCCCGTTTCTTGTTGCTTGTGCCGTTGTGTTTAGTTGCTTGAGTGGCGTCACAGACTGGGCGTCTCAAACAGAGGGCTGTCAATCAAGTGCTCGTTAGAATATTAGACCACGCCCCCCTGGACAGTTCTCAGGTGGGTCTTATCAGCAAGTTCAGCTGGTGCCTGAGCATCATTTTATCACATTTTTGAAACATATTTTTATATGTTACACCATATTTAAATATTTTACACTGTATTTTAATATTGTACACCATATTTCCATATTTTAATATTTTACACCATATTTTAATATTTTTCAGCATATTCTCTTGGGCTTAAAGGTAGAAAATAAAGACATTGCAGTGTTGTTGATGTGTTTACAGGTTTGCTTTGTGTTTGGAACATAGAGACAGAGCGAGACAGTGCCTTAGGAGCTGTTTAGACTAAATTCCAGATGTGTGTGTGTGTGTCAGTGTATGAGTGAGTGAGTGTGTGTGTGTGTGTGTGTGTGTGTGTGTGTGTTTAGGATGACTGACTCACTAACTGCTGTGGGAAACCAACACACTTGCTCCAATCAGTGAAACCAGATGACAGACTTGTGTTCATTTAGTCTATCATTACTGTTGGAACATGCTGGAAATGGGAGTTTAAATCTGAGCCTGATGGGCATGTCGCCTATAGGGCAGGTTCAGTTAGTTTGTTGTTTGAGACTGTCAGGCCATCAGCCTGTGGGGCAATTTGTGCTGAAAGATTTTGATGGTCCCAGGCTTTTGCCTTTACCCGATGGGGCAGTTTCTGTTGGAGGGTGTTTCGGATATTCAGCCTATGGGGCAGTTTATGTTAGAGGTCGAGGGTTGGAAGTGTTTTTCGGAAATTCAGCGTATGGGACAGTTTCTGTTGGTGCAGGAAGGTTAGTATGGTCTCAGATGTTCAGTATTTGCGGCAGTTTTTGTTGAAGGGTCATGAAACTCCAGCCTATGGGGCAGTTTCTTTTGAATGGTTATGAGGCTTTCCTGTTGGACAGACTTTTTACATATTCACCCTGTGGGGCAGTTTCTATTATAAAGTTATGAAGTGCTCAAGTCTTCAGTTGCTGTTGAAGAGTTATGGAGCTCTTGTGCGTTATTCTTAAAGGGCAGTTTTCTGTAGAGTTATGTACAGTTCTCAGAATTTTAGTCTATATGGCTGTTTTTCATTGGAGGGTTATGAAGCTTTTAGCCTATGAAGCAATTTTCTTTTGAAGAGTCTTGAGGCTCGATGGTCTGAAACCCGTGGGGCAGTTTTTATTTGAGGATTATGATTTCAAGCAACCTACGAGGCAGTTTCTTTTGAAGTGTTACAAATCTCTGTGGAGCACATATCCTGTAAGGCTGTTTCTAAGACTTTACTTATGGGGATGTTCCTGTTGTACAATTATGATACACGTAGGGGTTCAGCCTGTGGGGCAGATTATGTTTCAATTGTGAGACTCTCAGGCTTTTACCTTCAACCCATGGGTCAGTTTTTAATATCATTATGAATTATTATAAATCTCAGCCTCCAATCTATGGGGCAGTTTCTTTTGAGGTGTTGTAAAGCTCTGCCTTTGGGGCATTTTCTCTTAAAGAGGTCACAACACAAATGAAGGACAGTTTCTATTGGATATTTCTCTTCTGAAGCATTTATGCCTTTAGCCTGTTGGACAATTTCTGTTGAGAGTTATGCCTGAGAGTTATGGGGCTCTCAGGCGTGTATCTCATAGGGCAGTTTGCGTTGGAGGATAATAAACATTTTAGGCATTCTCCTTCAGCTTGTGGGAGACTTTCTGTTACTGAATTATGAGGCTGTTAAGCAGTCAGGCTATTTGGCAGTTTTTATAGACAGGGTTATGAAGCTTTTAACCTATGGGTCTGGTCCTTTTAAGGTTTTAAGGCTAGTAGGCCTAGGATAGCTTGTAGGGCAGTTTTTATAAATAAAAAATAAAAAATAATTTTCAGACCTTTAGCCTACAGATGCTCATAGGATGTTGGGCGGTTTTTATTAGAAGGTTATGAAACCTATAGGCCAATTTCTTTAGAAAGGCATCCTGTAGGGCAGTTCTTTTTACACAATTATGAGGCTCTTGAGCTGTTAGGCTAATGAGCAGTTTTTAATGGATAGTTATGAAGCTAGTTTCTTTTAAAAGGTTTGTTGTTGTTTTTTTGCAAAAGGGTCCTAGGCTTTTTAGTTAGCCTATCGGTCAGTTTTTATAAAATTATATACATTTACATTTTATAGCATCAGGGCAATTTTAATTGCTCAATGTGAATTCCTTCAGGTTTTTAGCCTAAAAGGCAGTTTTTATTACACTGTGTGAATTCCTTCAGGTTTTTAGCCTAAAAGGCAGTTTTTATTACACGATGTGAATTCCTTCAGGTTTTTAGCCTATAAGGCAGTTTTTATTACACGATGTGAATTCCTTCAGGTTTTTAGCCTATAAGGCAGTTTTTATTACACGATGTGAAT
>JAOUQW010028552.1:0-10983 GCA_028565825.1 Olivaichthys viedmensis
TGTAGAGGGAGTGTAAGGGCGTGCAGGTGAGGGTAGTGAAGGTGATTGCAGGTAAGTGCTTGTGACAGGTGACGGTGTGCGGATGTGCGCGTGCTCTCTCGCTGCGCGTGGTCTGCCGCAGCGGAGGATCATGGGGATTGTGGTCCATGTCCACAGGCGTGGATGTGACACACTGTAAGTATACTTAAAATAGTTCCATTTTAGTACACTTAACACAATTAAAATGGGCTTTATTACTATTTTTGTACAATTAAAGAATATTAAGTACAAAAATATTTGTTACATTTTAGCACACTTTTTAATAGTATTAATCATTAGTGTGGCTGCAAGTACACTAAAGTGTGCTACAGCATCATCAAATGTAGTATACTTTAGTGTACTTTTTTATACTGGGCTGGTTATCTGTAATGGAGTGTTTTAAAGGAAAAAAGCAGTGCATCTGTTATTTGTGCAGAGTTATCAATATATATGTAATGTTTAAAGCACAGTAGAGCTTAATACATATTAAAATCAATGCAAAATTCTGTGAAATCCGTAGTTTTTCATAATACCCTAGTGAAAAAAAAGTTCACTAAAGTACACTAAACTTGATCATGCTATAGCACACTTCAGTGTACTTGCAGCCACACTAATGATTAATGCACTTAAAGTATGCTAAAATGGAACAACTGTTTTTGTACTCAATATACTTTAATTATACAAAAATAGTATTAAAGCCTAACTTTTAATTGTGTTGTGTACTTAACCGTGCTAAAATTGAACTATTTTAAGTATACTAAGGTAGACTTTAAATATACTATGGTAGGCCTATATGAATTTGAATCAATATCTCAGTCATGCTTCTAGTTCATTTAAATGACAAAAATAGCACATTATAAGTAATACTTTTGGCAAACAAACCAAAATACTTCACAAAAAAAAGCATAGCACATTAACATTACTTTATTTGATACAAACAGACAGTACAATAATGAAACAACCCTACTTGAAGGAACTACGCTTTCAAGCAGGAAGTGTTTAGCGCATTTTGCTAAGGTACATGCACTTACAGCAAGGAACCCAATGCTTGGCAGTAAACACACACAGGGAATATTCTAAATACTTGCCCCCGGAGGCCATTAGGAAAGCTCCCAAAACCACAACATGTTTAAAGTGTCTTCAAATACATTAAAGATATCACTAGTTCTGAAAAGGTATGAATTTCACAGAATAGGCTAAACGTACCTATTAAGCTCACCAAAATCCACATTTATATATTTTAACAGAATTAGACTTTGGTTTCAGCAGAGGAAGGGATGTTAAATTTATTTATTAATCTCTTATATGAAATTATCTAACTTAATTTAACTATTTAAAATGAAAATATAAATGTTTTAATGTAAAAAGTCTGGCTGTGCTTATAGGGTACATTTTGTACCCTTTAAGCACATACCTGTTACAAATAAGCTCACAACATATGTTTTGTTGAAAAATATACAAAACAAATATTTACAAATCATTTGAATTCTTTCTAATCAAAGACACACTGCCAATACCAAATACCAAGCAGGTAAAAGCAAGTAACAAACCATTAAAACAAATATAATTTAATTTATCGCTGTCATAGACTCTCCGCCTGGCACGGCTGTGTGACGAGAACCATTTGCTTAATGTTGATGTTTGGTTTCTGTCCTGTTCGGTCTCGTCATTGATTGTTCCCAGCTGTTTCCTGTTGGTTCCCCTTAATCGGTTCGTGAATTTAAACCCCTGTGTTTCTGTTCACGTTGTCGTACATTGTCTATGTCTAGGTTGTCTGCATGTGTAAACTTTATGTATGTATATCAGTTTCAGTTTGTGTTGTGTTGGATTAAAATGGCTTAGTGATTGTATCCTCCTGTATCACAGGATGTAGATAGCTTATGTAGTCAGACAGACTATACTGTAGTCAATTTCTATGCATTTTGTTAAAGATAAACCTTCAATAATACCAAATAGTCATATAAAAACAAGTAGGCTAACAAATGATTAATTCAGTTTGGCATTTCATTTACCGCAGATGTCTTACAATCATACAAATTAGTGTAATCATATAATCAATCAGTGACTACACCTATGTGTAGCCCAGTAATTTCTATTTATTTCAGTACTGTACCCTATAAGCTCACCTTACAATTGCACATAAAAAAAAAAAAGTTAAGGCAATCTACAACTATTGAATATTGCCACGGTCTCCACTGACAATATCACCACAAGTAATACCACCCCACACCGCCAGAGGTCACCATCACCCAAATTCTAACACAACAATCACAACACTCAGTATATATAGCACTCACTTACCTGGACTCTGCGAAGTCTTGCCTATCTCCCGATGACAAGTCTGAGCATTATCATATCGTGTGCATTTCTAGTTACCGTATCTTCCGCCTGTTTGATCGATTCTGAGTTTTGCCTGTCCCCTATGTTTTGTTAGCCGATTACCTGACTACCTGGTTTTCTCAACCCTCTGCTTGTACTTTTGACAACTGCTATTGGATTACGTTTGTTAATAAAATTCTGCACTTGGATCCTACTCTGCGTTTGTGTGAATCTGGGTCTTATAAATATCAGTTACACCTGTGATGTAATATATTGGTGTAGCACACCCTCTTATATGGCTATGGCTTATATGGTATCCTAACTACGTACTGTAGCACCTTTGCAATGTCTCTAAAATCTTTCATTTAGCTGTATTTCTCAAATCCAAGTTCCCAGTTAAACTACACAGTTTTGCACATTAATCTCTTAATCTTTCTATTCTGATCATGTGAGGAACTCATTGTGATCAGAGTCCCGGTTCAGCCTAAAATCAACATATAAATACACTGTCACGATACTTTGCAGCAAATGCAAGGGTATGTTTTTGAGGGGCTGTGTAGTTTATGCTGGTGCAGGCTAAATCAGGGAAGAATAGATGGGCTGAGCAGATGGTCACTTGTTCAGTCCACAGTGGGCTATTGTTTCCCAGAGAGGACCACTTTTTCAGAATGACTCTATAAAAAACACGCACACAACACTGTTGTTTCACTTTTAGCATACATCAGCATCTATAAAATAACCCTAAGCCACTACTTCAGCTCCTTCGATGTCTGAGTGCTCTTGATTTAAGCACCAGTATCAAAGTCTCCTCCAGTTTTTCCCAGCAGTCTGGATCTTGTCTATCAGCTACCCCATCTTTGCTTTTGTTGTTGTTATGTTTTTCTACACACAGCTGTGCTACAGATCAAGCAGATCACTACAGCACAACAGTGTACAACATGCATTTTTTTGTTATGGTGCGTTCCAAAAAGTCTCGTCAAGTAGCACATGTTCATCATCATTCTTATTTCACAGCATGTGCCTCATTCGAAGTCACACAATAATTGCATACAACAGTAACAGAGGAAAATTTTGTGATATAACTAAAACCTTTGTTCAAACATATTTTATCTGGTGACACCTTGTAGGACGTTTCTCATTATATGTGACCAACATCACAGCTTTGTCATGTTGACCATCCTAGATTATAAAAATAAATTCTCCACCCTTACCACTGGGCATCACTGTGGTGTTGCGTACAGTAAACCATACACCTACACATCAATCCACGTCCAGAGGCCACAGATTTGTACACAGTTCTACACAGATTTCAGGGGTTAAAGTAAAGAAAATTAGCACCATTCAAGAGAACATGCAAAAGTACATCCTCGCTCATTTATTTAAAGCCCCTGTCAACTTATTTTCATAATAAGCCTCTTACTAT
This sequence comes from Olivaichthys viedmensis, assembly GCA_028565825.1. Taxonomy (NCBI): domain Eukaryota; kingdom Metazoa; phylum Chordata; class Actinopteri; order Siluriformes; family Diplomystidae; genus Olivaichthys; species Olivaichthys viedmensis. Next base: position 3,761 of record JAOUQW010028552.1, read on the forward strand.
TAGCTATTGCATTTAATATCAACTGCAAAAGAAAGAGCAATGTTGTTTTTTTCAGTTGAGAGATTTCAGAATTATTTTTTTCTGCCATTTTCTTCTGGCCGATTTGATTTGTCAGGTCTACCTAAGTACCAATTAAAATTAGCCATCTGCTTGTCAGCTCCCCCTTTACCCCAACCACAGAAACTAAAGTGACTAAGTGGAATAAGAATAAGAATTAGCAGATTGGCAGCACTACGATTGAGATAATCACACTCTACACCTAGTTATGTAAAAAGGTAGGCAAGATATATTTTTTTCTAATTAATTAGTTTTTACAATACTCATATTATTTACATGTGGGCACATTAAAAAGCCAAGTCTCTACAGTTTCTGACAATGTTTTTTGTGTTTGTATGATAAAATCTCACAACATTGTAAACAGAAAAATAAGACAACGTTAATCTGATCTTGCTCACAACCCAAATGGGTTAATAAACCTGTCACCACCAAGGGATAGTGTTACGATCCACTTCTGTGTTCTGTGTATGTATTCGTTAAACAGACAGGTATGTTTAAACACATATGACACAACAACAAGCGAATCAAAGACAAGTAGGACTGTGCCATGTGCGCATGTTTGTGTGTGTCTCGTTTGTCTCCCTTAATTAGTCAATGTATTTAAAGCCCTTGTGTTTCAGTCCTACTTGTCTTTGATTCGCTTGTCGTTGTGTCATATGTGTTTAAACGTACCTGTCTGTTTAATGTATAGTGCCCGATTGTTCTGGATTAAAATCGGTTTTGCATGTGCATCCATTTCTGTTTCTCGTCTTCGTCTCCCGTCAGAAGCGTGACAGAATCAAAGACCCAAATATGGTTACAGCGAGCCGACTTGGAGAAAAGCCTGTGATCGTAGATGCAGCAAGCGGGTACGAGCTGTACCGGGAGATTGAGCACCAAAGGCGGAAGGGCGAATTCCTGAGTGCCGTCAGCACAGCGGTTGGCGCTATGTAATAGTAGGGTTTTTTTATGTGGTATCTTGCACCCGCCACTGATGCAACGAGTAGGTACGAGCTGTCCCTGGAGCTCAGGGAGCATTGGTGGAGGAACGAATTTCTAACGCCTGCTGCGGCGGGCTCGGAGGTGCGGCGTGGAGGGCGGTGTGGAGGTACACAAACCGTCAAGCTCACAAGCCTCCCAGGAGAGGAGGAGAACCAGTCCCTAGATATTTTTTTTGGGGGGGGGGCTAAAGGCCAGAGCCATGGACGTCCCTGCACCGCCACAGGCCAGCGCCATGGTCATCCCTGCACCGCCACATGCCTTCACAAACGAGGTCATCACTCCACCAGTTGCCTGGGCGGATAAGGTCATCACTCCGCTGCCCGCCTTCGCAGACGAGGTCATCTTTCCACCGCATGCCTGCGCGAACAAGATCTTCGGTCCGCCACCCGCCTTCGCAGACGAGGTCATCGCTTCGGGCTTCGGGGATGGCGACGTCGCTCCACCTCAGGACCCCAGAGAGGAAGTCATGGCGCTGCTGCTGGGCTGGGCGGATGGCGTCTGTTCTTCGCCCCCTGGCTTTGCTGGGGATGGTGGTCAGTCCTCCGCGCAATGCCGGCCTCCGTTCACCCATCCGGTCGAGGACGTTGAACCCATGCGCTTTGGGAGCCGCACGTTAAGGGGGGGTTCCGTCACACCGGAGGGAAATGACGGAATGTGGCTCTACAAATGGAGTAATGATTCAGCGTCTCCCGGCACTCTCGCAGCCTGCGAGCAAAGAGAGCTTGCACTCCCGAGATCAAGTTCAGTAAGCCACGCAGCCTCTCTCTCCTACTGACAGAATGTAAATTAATGAGGTTTCTTTTAAAGCTGCCCTTACCTACCCCTTAGCTGTATAACGGCCACGAGTCCTCACCAGACGGTTTCATTATGCAGAATGAAATATATTTCCTACACTTAGCAGACCCTAAGCCTGACAAGAGAGAGTACAGTTTATGCTGTCAGAGCTTACTGGCTCGTGAATGCAAACAGGGCATTATGGACAATGAGCACCCAGGATTAGTCCACAACTACGTTTGCCAACCTCCTGAGGAGGGAGTTCCAGTTCTCTAGAAAATTTTGGTAAACAGTAAACATGTTGAACACCCGGAGCAGCACAGTCCAAGCACGCCAGCTGTTAGGGGGCACCCTAGAAGTGTAATGTGCAGTCTCGGGGTTCCCTCTAGTGGGCTCACAGGTGAGGACAACAGGCCTGTCAACCCTGACCTAAGTCTGAGGGGACCTGCTTCCTTTCAAAACACAATCTTATTGATTTTTGTATGGAATGAATATGCTTGACCCACCATCGGTGTGGATGGGAGTCCTTTTATTGCCATGTTCAAGTGTTTGTGCGGCATGAACAATGAACTCTCCCTGCTGAACTGAACGTGGGAAGAGGGGATGATGAACTTTGCTGTGGGGTCCTCCTGGGAGCCCGTTCGACAATGTTCAGAGAACATGGAGGGGCTGCAAGAAATATTGCCGGACCAACACCCCTCAATTTTTTTGCGGGGCAGACAATGGTCTGCTTCGACCTTTTGGGCTGCGGCTCGCGGCTTCGTTGAGGTTCATTGCGTAGCCGCCCAGCAGCAAATGTCAAGGACTAAATAGCCGGCAATGAAATACTGCTCGGTCTGGCTCATATCCTCCTTCAAAGCGGAAGGATTCAGGGCACACAGTCGGGTCTCCAAGAGCCATTCTAGCGTGATACAGGCCCAGACAAGATGTGCATACGCGATGCAAATCTTTGCACAATAAAATGTCCACCTGCATTATAGCAGGGATGAGCATTGCGGCGAGCTTTGTCATGACCACTCATGGTGGTCAAAGAACCGTCACAGGGGGGTGTGGGAACTCCACCAGCAGGCCCCCCGAAATCTGAACGTTCAGACCTTTCACCCTTCAAGTTTACTTAAAGTGTCTGCCTGATACCAGACAACCCCAGCCTAAGACACTTCTTGTTTTTACAAATTCCAGTCTATGCCTAGTCATAAACCACTAAAGTGTCAAGTCACTTAGCCAGGTCACGCATCCTGTGCATTTAAGATAAGGCTGGCTCACAAAGGAATTTGAAGAAAGGACCCTTTCCTTTACACCTCTGGACCTGGAAACTTCACAGGACACTCATTGCATGTCATATAATATATCATTTGTGTGATGATTCTATGTTTAATAAATGTGTAATCCTTCCGTTTTCCTGAAATGCACAGGGAGCTTTACAAATATGCAGTGTGTTGTCTCAAAAGTATTGTAAAATTATGCTTGAAACATTGGATCAAGTTCCCCGAGTGTACAATATCTGGGTTTTATAATCTAGACATCTTATTAACACACTTTAGGCCCTCTCCAAGAAATAGTCCTAAAGGGGGGGGGGGGGTTGGAATGTCACCCCAGGACAAGCACTTGTAACCACTGACCAATCAGCAACACTGAATGAGGAAAGGCAGGGAAACTGACACTCCTATTCAGTGAACAGTGTAAATCTAAGAAGCTCACATCCATCTGTGAGTTGGGTATTAGACTTCCATTCAATTTAATCTCTGGTCATCAACATCAGGGTAATGTTTTTGACTCTAACTATGGCTGATCCTGTGTTGATCTCAGTCAGTCTCTACTGTTGCAGGACAAAGATGCAAGAGGACTTCTGGATCTTCAGTGCAATCTCCATTGTTGGCATGGTAGTTTAGATATAATTAGTTTGTAGAGCCACTGTTGTTCAAAAGCATAATTGCTAGAATAACCACTGCTACCCACTTTACATACTATCATCTGAATCGTTGCCTACATTGTCTCAGTGTATGATTGCTATCCAGCTCCATTCTGCAAGTTATCCAATTGTCCCATCTTTTGACTTCACTACATTTCATTTACATCCATATATATTTTGTATTATAACAATGCTTACTTTTTATCCATATTACTAAACTTTGCATGTGTTTTACTTGGATGTGTGGATCTCTTTTGGCACAAATGAGTTCTACAGACTATCAAAGAATTCACTTAATTTCCTTCAGATATCAGGCAAATTATTGCTATTTCTTATCTTGTTGATGTAACTATCATCAAATTGTATCTCATTCTGAGATTATTTTGTCCATTGGACTGGTTCCCCGATTAATAGAATTATTATTAAAAATAATAATAATTTACCCACATATCCTACAGGGGGTACAGCAGCGGAGTGGTTGAGAAACCACCAACAAACCAGCGGTCGAACAGGAGCGACGCAACTGACGCAAGCTAGCTTTTAAATATATAATTAGCAGCAAACAGAGGCGGCTGCAAAAAACCTAAACCAGCGAGAGCTAGCGTTCAACGGTGTTCCCCGACCAAGAATCAAACCCCGGGCCGAAAGGCTTAGGAGGCCAGTGCCCTATCCATCAGGCATCGGCCATCAGGGGCCGAAAATGAGCACAGGTTTTGTTAAAAACATTTATTTCACGGTTAGCAGCAAGCCGAGGTGGCTGCGAAAACCTAAACCAATGAAAAGGTAGTGTGAAATGGGAAAATTTCACACGCCCGTCCGCCGCTTTTGAAATGAGCAAAGCGGGCTGTAGTTAAATCGTAGCACGGTATTCAGCCGCCATACTGGCGGAAAAACTCTCTGAGCTGATCACAGAGCTTTGCAGCGTTCAGAGATCAAAGCGATAGCAGCCAGAGCACGTGAACAGGTCTTCAAGAGCCGTTACAGCGTGTTCAAGGCCTAGGCAAGATGTGCAGACACGATGCGAATCTTTGCTCTCAATTGGGATGTCCACATGCATTAGGGCAGGGACGATTTTGGTGGTGAGCTTTATGCCCACTCATGGTGGCCTAAGGAACTGTCACAGCACAGGTACAGCGAGCGAAGCGGCTGAAAATACCCACAGATAGGCCAGAGGCCAAGAAAGAGCGGCGCCGCCAAAGCAGCTAGCTTTTATAATTTTTGCTTGCCAGCAGCCTAAGTGGCTGCGAAACCAGGGATAGCGAGTAGCTAGCGTGGAGTTGCCGTACTATGACTTCAAGTGAGTCTTGAAAAGCAAAATTTTGAGAGGAGAATTGGGCTGTCACCTGGCTTATATTCAAAAGGTTGCCTAAAGGTGTGTTTAAGGTGGCTTCAAGAGTGGGATATCGCCCTCGCGCAACCATAAAGACATGGTCTGTGTCGAAACGAGTCGACTGATAGAGAACGAGGGGCATGAGGGATGACACGTAAAAAGCCTGTATCAGCAGCAGGTCTAGCACATCGTGCGCGGGCACCCAGCTCCGGTCCTCAGGACGGTACCCCTCCCAATCCACCAGGTACACAATCCGACCTCAGACTTCTGGAGTCTAGGAGCTCCCTGACAGAGAATACATCAGCCCCCTCAAGGTCGAGGGGAGGCGGAGGTGCACCGCGCGTCCCCTCCTCATCCAGCGGGCCCGCACCAGGGGTTTCAGCAGGGACACGTGGAACGTGGGGGAGACCCAGTACTGCCGAGGCAGGTCCAAGCGGTAGCCTACTTCGTTCAACCACCGGCCCATCTTGAACAGGCCAATATATCTTGCCTGCAGCTTCCGGCAGCCGTGCCGGACCACAAAGGCCTTCGTTCTCCGCTGATTCAACGTGCCAATATGCCTTGCCCCATATCTCCTCTGCCCGTCAGAACCAGCTGTCGACTGCAGGGGCGCCGGTCTCGGCCGCATTCCAGGGGAGAAGGGGTGGCTGATAGCCCAAAATGCATTGGAAGGAAGTGAGGCACGTAGACGTGCGACACAGGGAGTTCAGGGCATATTCTGCCCACGAGAGGAAACGGGCCCAATCCTCCTGATTCTCAGAGCAGAATGACCCCAGGAACCAGGCAATCTCCTGGTTGGCCCTCTCCACCTGTCCGTTGCCCTGCGGATCGTACCCTGACGTGAGGCTGACCGACAGGCCCAGCTTCTTTATAAATCCCTTCCAGACTTGGGATACAAACTGGGGCCCCTGATCCTCGATGGTGAACACGAACTGCGTGAAGAACAATGTTCTTCTATGTTCAGTGATCCGTATAGACAAGAAATGGGTGCTCCTCCTACTTCAGCCAGTGTTGCTACTCTTCCAGCGCGAGTTTCACAGCAAGCAGTTCCCTATTCCCGATGTCATAATTCCATTCGACCGGTGACAGCTTCTGCGAATATAACGCGACAGGGAACATTTTGGGTGGCTCCCCCTGATGCTGCAACAACACAGCCCCCACTCTGGTCTTGGAGGCATCCACCTCCACTATGAATTGCCTTGCCGGATCCGGGTGCTTGAGGATGGCCGCTGTAGTAAAAGCCGTGTTCAGTGCTCAAAAGGTGCGCTCCGCAGCATGCGTCCAGCTGAGCGCTCCCCTCCTGTCTTGGAGAAGGGAGGTGAGAGGCGCCACCCCCGAACTGAATCCTCTAATAAATCTTCTATAGAAGGTCAAGAAGCCTGATGAAGGTCAATGAACTTTTGCACGTCCTTAACTATCCTGGGGCGGGGCCAGGTGGTGACAGTGCTCACTTTCTCCTCATTCATAATGATACCCTACGCACTTATCACATAGCCAAGGAAGGCGATTGTGGGGACCTGAAATTCGCACTTCTCCAGTTTCTTCTCCTTCTTGGCTCAGGAGGTTTGGGGGCTGTGCTCCTGCATCCACGGGAGCCCCAGTATGATGGGGTACTTTGGAGAGGTAGTGAGGAGGAAGGTGATTGATTCACTGTGCAGGGCGTTGGTTTCCAGTGTAAGTGACGTGGTGCGGTGAGTGATTGTGCCTTCCCCTACGGGCTGTCCGTCCACCATAAGGACACGTAGGGGAGGAGCAAGGCACTGACTGGTCAGCCCTACTTGCGTGGCCTTGATCCACAAAGTTGGTCCACAAAGTTGCCCGCAGCTCCAGTGTAGAGCAAAGCTGAAAGGACATAACGTTTCATAGCGTAGTGCAGCAGGACTGGTAGTACAAAGGGGCAATGTGTGACGGGGAGTGGGCTACTCACCAGGGATGCTGAGGCTGGGAACGTGTGGGGACAAGGCACTGGCCTAGTGCGTTCCAGAGGAGACCTCGTCGGGCACTGCGCGATGGCGTGGCCTGCCTCACCACAGCAGAAGCAGAGACAGAATGCCCTGCGGTGTGGCTGGTCGCTGCCTTGTAGGTGGGCATTGCCGACCTACAGTCAAGCCGGAAAGTCTGCACACCCCTTTCACCTTCTCCACGTTTCATTACATTACAGACTTATTCTAC
>JAOUQW010028553.1:0-10983 GCA_028565825.1 Olivaichthys viedmensis
TCTAAACCAGGAAAGAGCTGTTCCCTTAACCCCAACAACATTTTCTAGTCTATCTAGAAGAATATTGTGATCTATGGGATCAAAAGCTGCATTGAGATCGAGTAATACAAGCAAGGAGACACAACCCTGGTCAGAAGCTAATAATAGATCATTTACTACTTTAATCAGCGCTGTATGAGCTTAGCTGCTGAGCTACAACCTTTTCTAGGATCTTGGAGATAAAGGGGAGGTCTGATATTGGCCTATAGTTGGACAGCTGATATCGGTCGAGGTCAGGTTTCTTAATCAGTGGTTTGATTTAGGTACATAGCCAATGCTGAGGGAGCAGTTTATTATTTTTTAGCAGAGGTTCAACTGCTTCTGGTATGTAGTAATGGACTGTTTTTGATGCACTACTGACCCTTTCTTATAATCATTTGAATCATGATTCTGTAGCATCTTTAGCCAAATTATTATAGTAAATATTTTAGTGTGTGTGTGTTAATGCACTCAATAAACAGGTGTCCCAGTCTATCTGAAGATCTGAACCATCCAGAAAGTCTGTTGAAAACACACTAGAGGGAGCATGTCCATTCATGGCCACTGTACCTGTGGCTCCACCAGATTTGAGCTCCAGCCAATCCATGCTATCAAGGGCGGAGTCTGCCAGCTCTTGTGCTGTGTGATTGGGCATCAGGCTGAGGTCGTATGTATCCATGGGCAATGGCGGGGGATCCAGGATGCTCGGTGTACTCAGCAACTGACTGTGGAGCTCGTCAATAAGAGTGACATGACCTCCAGGTTCCACCCCCAGAAGAGGTTTACCAGTGGTACGTTCCAGGAAGTCCTCCAGACGTCCACTTTTGCAGCTGTTAAGTTCCTCTTGAGTAACACGCTTGTGTGTTAAAGTTGGTCTCTGTGGTGTGTTTGGGATGGATTGAGTCCGATTGACAGGGGAAGGGCTTTGAAAAAGGGGTGGGGCTTTTGGATTCACAGAGATTCCACAAAGATGGAATAGATGAGTAAACAAGTCTCTGTGGTAAACAACAAAATAAAACAGCGCAATTACTGTCGGTCGAAACTTACCTCCAGTTTGAAGCAGGATGTCACATGGAATGTTTTTCTGGTGTTTGAGCCTGTTCTTCTGCACGCGCACACACACACACACACACACATTTAATGACACAAAACTGAGGGGATGGTTTATATGAAGAGAGATACAGAGATTGGAAGAATGTTATGGTGTCAATAACACTGAGTGTTAAGCAGTGAATACAGAAGGATGTGTAATGTCACATTATGTTCATTTAAATTTAGCCTAGCTAAATTTACTTCGAAATGACACCCTATCATTATTAGCTAACCAGGTTAGCCTGCTATGACAGCTAGTGTCCAATAGAGTATCACCTTTTTAGTACAACTTTAGACCTGCTTTTATTGTCTTCCTTGTACAGGTAAAAGTGTCCATCTCAATTAGCCACACAAAGAAGCACATTATGCTAATAACTTCATGCTAATGCAGCAACTTTCATTTAGCACCAAGTACTCTGTTTATTAGTTTGAGACTAACCTTTAGCATCAGTAATAAAGATGAGCAACATTTATTCAGGTCTTTCAACAGGTCAGGGTTTGTACAACAAGTGTTTCAATACAACACGAAGAACCATAATAGACTTTTAATCCTTACCATTTGTTTTGACAAAGACTGAAACGCCACTTTAGTGGGGGCGGAGTCTACTGCATCAAAAAATGACAACGCAGACAATGATGGGCGCACTTTCATATGATTGGTCGGCGTGTGTTTCTCGGGTTTGAGTGTCTGTTGAGGTAAAAATATCAATCTCAGTTAGCTATGCTAATAAGCTATTATGGTGATAGTGCTGTACTAATAAGCCCACAGTTTACTAGCAGTGTGCTCATCCCATTAGCCATTAGCATGCTAATAACACAGTTTAGCAAACATTTACTACAGTTAATTAGTGAAATTAATGGTCCCATTAAAACACCTTTACAGCATTTATGATGATGTGATACATGCTAGTAGTTTCTTTTGTGTCATTATGTCTATATGCATTTGTAAATTACCCACATGCAGAATAATAAGCATCTTAATTGACAGGTAGATCTGCGGGGCGATTGCCACTGGTCTAATTCTATCCTGTCCGGTTTCTTTATGAAAACTTTTATACAGAGTAAACGGATGCAGAGTAGGAACTTTGCCAGTGCTACAGCCCCTCAGACATGCCTTTAACACTCCAAAAAACCAAAAGGATCCTGGTACCAAAACAGTAAAAGACACTTCTTGTTTATAGAAACTCTCTTTCTGCTGGCCAGATAACTGGGATGGCCATAAACTGCCCTAAACTGCCAAGTCACTCAGCCAGGTCATACATCTGGTGCAATTAAGATAAAGCTGGCTCACTAAGGAATCTGGAGAGTTGGATAAGGACTCAAAGAGTTTTATCACAAGGCATTGTATTGAAACAGAATAACACCCAAAAGACACCTTTCTTCACATGTCTGGATCTAGAAATGTCACATAAATGTCATGTAATATGTAATTTCAGTGATAATTGCATGCTTAATGAAAAGTAGTGTTTTCGACTCTAAGGCCTGTTTCACACATACTACCTCTCTGTGTTGTGAGCGTCGCGGCAGCGTGACTGCTACAGCTTGCATGCACTGCCCATTCACACAGGCAGCGGTTGTGCTCTGCTCACGCAAGCTGTGTGAAAGCTCTAACCTGTTAACATGAGCGCCACGCAGAGGTAGTATATGTGTGAAACAGGCCTGACACTGGTTCATCCTGTGTCGATCTTGTAGAAAGATTCAGGGAGAGAGGGCCTCAGTAAGGGAGAATATTAGGATATCGGAATGTCGTTGCTGTGTGTTGCTAAGGAGGGTTATCTCTTGTAGAAGACACTGTATGTCACAATATATGACCTCGGTACCTTGACATGGGATTATACTTATAGACAAGGGGGGAGTTGGGTAGTTCGACCTGAAGAGCAAACATCTTGGGAAGAAAAATCCATCTCTACCGTTACAAGGCAAAGAGAGAATTTCTGGACTTTCAGTGCGATGTCCACTGAAGAATTGTGCACATTGAGTCATAAGGCTTTCTCCACGATCTACAGACAAGCAGACGCGACGCCACGGCTAGATGCTCAGCACGATCCCTGTTGAACTGCGCACACACTGAGTCATAAGACCTCTCTCTCTGCGATCTGCACTGATGCCATGGCCGACTGAACTGAAGTAATGACACTGATCAAGACCAACCCAGTCACCAACCAAGGAGACACTAATGGAACGTAACTATAAGGCTTCTCTACCTTCCTTCTTCAATTTTGGCATGGTAGTTCAGCTATAATTAGTTTGTTAAGTAGATCCACTGTTGTTTAAAGGTTTTTTAGAATAACCACTGCTGCCCACTTTACATGATATTATCCGAATAGTTGCCTACACTTTTTGCCGTCCAGCTTCCTTCTGCTAGATATCCAATTATCCCATCTACAGGTTACTTCACTACACTTGTATGTTTCATTCTTATATATTTTGTATATCAATACAAATATTAAACTTTGTGTGTGTTTTTGTCACAAACGAGTTTTACAAACTAACAAAGGATTCAATCAATTTGAGCAATCACATTTTGTCATGCCTGCAACCAGAAACCAGCATGCCATTTCCCAGAATCCCTTAGTCACATGACACTTCACCTGACCCACTTCCTCGTTCACAATCACCTAGTTTCTAATCACACACACCTATTACTCATTACATGTCACCCTATATAACCCGGACATTTTCAAACACACATCGCAAAGTCTTACTCCCGTTTCACTGTGACAATTCTGAGCGGTTTTCTGATTGCGATACCTTGATACGACCTTACCCGTTTACCTGGCTCCTGATTCTGCCTGACCATAGTCTGTCCCCTATTCATGATTCTGCCATACCCTGTTGATTTGGCTGCCTGTGATTCATTAAAAAAAACCTGCATTTGCCTCCAAACCTGCATGCTTCGTGACAAATTATAACCATTTCTTGTTTTGTTTCTGTTACCGTCATCAAGACGGTATCAAAATAATCTTTTCTGAGATTATTTTGTCCATTGGACTGGTGACCTGTCCAATGGACAAGTTTACTAGAATTATTATTAATAATCATAATATCTAATACTAATAGTTAGTAATAGTAATAGTAATAGTAATTTAACCACATCTCCTACAGAAGATTGGGTGTGGTCCCGTCTGGACACACCGCAGAGTTCCGGTAACACAACCAAGCAGCTCAGAGCGACTTAATACATGAAAATTTGTGTAATAACCACACAACTGACTGTTTTCTTATTAATAACATAAAATGACCACACACAAGTCATAACAATGGGATTACTAGCAATTGGAAATGGGAGGGGTAACTCGGCTCACCTTTTTAATTGGCTGTTTAAAGATTCGAAGCTGTTTTGATTGGACCTCACTGTTTTGTATCGGAGGTGGTGATTGGCAGGACGACTTAGTGGCTGTGCCCTGCAGTTTCTGGAAATGACATGGGCAGAAATTTCACCGCTGTTGTTATTATTATTATTATTGTAGAGATTTATTTGTAACAGAAACAATAATAATATTTTATTTGTATAGTTCAGCTGTAATGTTAGAAAAGTGCTTTACAAAAAGATAATATTAAAATAATTTATTATACACGTGTTTTATTAAGACAATGTAACCTGCAGAACACTCTGTTTGGCCACTTTGCTTTGAGGATCATCACTTGCTAGGCTCACTGCGTTAGGATTGGTCAGGAAGTCATTGCTGTCGCTGTCTGTCATCAGGGTTTGGGCGGAGTTAGATTCGGGGACGTCCAATGGGAATGAAGAGAGTGTTCCTGAGTGCTGGTTGATGAATGTCTGAGCGAGGAAAATAAAAATGAAAATGTGTTGTTTGTTTGTTTATTTTTATTTTTTACATTCGCTTATAAATTGCTATATGTATAGGAAAATTAAAATTAAAATGTGTTGTTGTTTGTTTGTTTATTTTTTACATTCGCTTATAAATTGCTATATGTTCTGTAATTGCTGAGAGCTGACCTGCTGATGTTTGTATGTTTTCTTTCTCCTGTGATGTGTGTGTTTTTGCAGCTTGAGCTCCTCTAAAGCCCTTTGAATCGGTGTCTCCACCTCCATCTCCATGGAAACATCCATCACTGAGGCTCCTCCCAGAGTCGTCTGGTCCTGTAGTTTTGAGATCAGCTTCTCCACAAGACGCTGTTTCTCCTGCAGCATGAGTGTGAGCTGAGCAATTCGCTGATCTTTCTCCTTCAGCATTTGGTCTTTGTCCACCAGGTGCGTGGGGCCAATGTGAGGACTGGGACGGGTCAGCTGACAGGAAGTAGGGGACAGAGAAGGAGAGGCATTAGGGCTGACTGGCGAATTTCTCTTCAATGTGGCTGATGGTAGAGGAGGAGGAGATGAATAAATAAATAAACAAATAAATAAATAAATAAATAAAACTCAACTAAAAAGAAAATTGATTAATTTACTTATCGTTTAAAACATTAAAACCAACTGCCCATCCTGTCCTCCACACTGCAGAGATGTTGTTCATCAGGTAAAAATAATCAAACTCTACACAAATGCGAGCTGATAGTAATCTTTTAAGCATGTTCTCTACACTGACTGAGCCGACACCTTGTAATCTGTTCTTTTGTGTTTTCCAAATAGTCAGTTTAGCTAATCCTAAAACACAATTTAAAAGACAAAACTATATTTAATAACACTAATAAAACAATGATTGGAGAACTCCTCACCAAATCCTCTAAACCATGCTACTAGCAGGGTAAAGAGACTTTTCAACCTCCCATAGTAGAGGAGAAGTTGTTGAACTGTCTCTTCAGCCCCACAAAATGGACAGTCAGTCCCTACTTCCGGATTCAGGTGCACCATGTGTCTGTTCATAGCTATGGAATAAGCCTCCACTGTAGATCAGCCACACATTTCTGAATGGGAGGCTTATACAGGGACCTCCAGCTTCCTCTCAGAGAGAAGTCTGGTCCAAACACATCTGACCACCTCCACGCTCTCACTCTTCTTAGGGCAAACTGGTGATTAACTTTCATACAGGTGATTTACAGGGCCTTTTATTAATGTCTTGAAATTCTCCCAACTCACAGGTTAAAGGACAGGATTCTGTCTGCATCTCCATGCTCCTCCTCCTCTTGTGCAGCTGAGACACTGATGGATGGAAAACAGTGGTTGTAGCTCTAGCACCTCCCTGCAGGCACCTTCTAGCGCTGCTCGCACCTTCTTCCACCACGGTTTGTAGCAGTCGTAGAGACCCAATTTCTGTTTCACCATGAAGGGATGCTGCTGTTCTCCACCCTTCATCATCTCTTAGAGATCCTATAATAGTACACCTGCACCTCACCAAGTAGTCTTCTAGATGCCAGAGCCCTCATTTGCAACAATGGTGATGGAACAGAGGTTTCCCCATGATCCAGTCCCTTGGCTGCGAGATGTTCCTAAAAACCAGAAAGACTACTTTCCAGACTCTTAGCATTGACTGGTAAAATGGAGTTCTGTTATTCAAGTCCAGCTCATCAAGTTTTAGTAAGAGCAGCTGTTTATTATACCGGAGACCTGCTACTTTTTTTAGAGGAGCACAAGCAAGTCTCTGAGCAGGCTGCAAGCGGAACGCGTTGATATGGCTCTTTCAGTCCACCAGACCTTGCCCCCTTTCTGGTACTGGCAGATATAAAACAGATGCACATGTCCAGTGTTGCCCTGACCAAAAGTCATCCACATTTTTTTGGATGGCTTCTAATACATCTGCCGGAGGCTCCAGAACATTCAGCCTGTGCAACAATGTGGAGGCAGTCAGGTTATTTGTGACCAAGACTCTCCCCCTGTAGGATAATGGGTCATAGCCAGTTCCATTTGGACAACATGGCAGACACCTTATCCGGCACAACCTCTGAGTTTTTCTGTCGGTAGTCTTCAGTGGCCAAGAATACGCCAAAAACTTTCATACCCTCCCTTCTTCACTGTAAACCACCTGGAAGGTGAAGTAGTCCTACACTATCCTACACTAGTCCTAGGTAGTCCTACACTAGGATCACAATGAACCCTTCACTTTTCACCCAGTTAACTCTGAGGTGGCCCTCTCATAAAATACTAGACTCTTGCTAAGAGTTAAATGTCTTCTTGTCCTGTAATAAAAACAGTAACATCATCTGCATATGCAGACACAGAGCAGCTCATACCTGCAAGATCTCTTGGTACAATAAAAGCCCTCAGTTTTTTCCTTAACCGGCACAACAGAGGCTCAATAACAAGGCTGTATAGCTGTCCTGACAGAGGACAACCTTGCCAAATTCTCCTTTGAACAGGCACAGGGTAGCCGAGTCCCACATCTTTAACATTACTGAGCCCCCTGTGTACAGCAGTTTTATCACCTTGATCGACCAGACTGTCGGGTGACGAATTGACTCCGCTGGTCACAGCATTGCGCCCATTCCTTTCCCACTCTTGCCATCCTCCTCCATATAGGTCCCATCCATTTTCTCAAATCGTCTTCCTATCTTAATGGAGGCCTTCTGAGTGGCCTCTTCCGCTCACGCTGGTACCACTCAGCAACTGCACGTGTCCATCGATCGTCAGTGAACCGTGCGACGTGTCCGGCCCATCTAAACTTACTCTGCCGATACTCCACAGTCACGTCCTTCAATCCTGTCCTCTCTCTGATCTCCTCATTCCGGATGTGATCTTTTAGCGAGATCCCAAGCATTGACCGCTCCATCCTTGATCGAGTTGAACGCCCTCCATCCAGCTCTTACTCTCAGTGAGATCTCCTTCTCCATGTCGAGGTTGCTGTTTGTCCAGATGGTAAAACAACCGTTCAACGATTTTCTTAGTGAACAGCTTATATCTTAGTGAACAGCTTATATCTTGGTACCTGAGATTCTTAGCAGCCTCTCATCACTCGGATTACGCCCCGCCACCATGGAGCGAGCCGATTGATGAGCAGGGTACTGAGGCCCATTCTTACATGCTGTTTTAGCCATTGAGTGACGCCACCCCACTAGCTAGGCAGGCAGGACGGTACCTCTTCAGTTTAGCTAGTTCCCAACCTCTACTGGATGAACTTGTCACCCGCTTCTGCTAATGCAGTCTACCAGCATGGTCAGTAGTCTGGTACCTTTGTAGCACGGTAAAACCTGCCAGGGTATACATAGATATTTACACCCAGCTACCATAGCTGCCAGACAGCCAGTGTCAGTGAAATAGGGTTTCACAACAGTGAAACAACAGGGTTGTTGATTACTGAGCCCCCTGTGTACAGCAGTTTTATCAATGCAATAAAATTCCATCCAAACCCAAAAGCCCTTAAAACATTAAAAAAGAACTCATGCCCAACTCTATCAAAAGCTTTTTCTTGGTAAATTGATAAAATACCAATATTAAGATTATGCCTAATCAAAATATCTATGAGATCCCTTATTAAAAAACAGATTGTCCATGATCATGTGACCTGGTACACAATACATTTGTTCATTTTCAACGAGAATGTCCAGGTACTTCTTAAGTCTATTGGCAAGATGAAGGGTATTAGTGACAGAGAGAAACAGGTATCAGAGAGAGAGAGAGAGAGAGGTATGGTTTAGAGAGAACGAGACAGATAGAGAGAAAGAGACAGGTATTAGAGAGAAAGAAAGACGGGTATCAGTGAGAGAGAGGTTGCAATAAGTCAGAAGTGATAGGAAGCACTGTAAAATACCATTTCGCCAACTCCATCTAGGCTCCGCCCAGCAGGACTCGTTCCAACCAATGAGTGCTCTGAGTGGGCAGGAGATACAGAGTGGGCAAGGCTAGAATGGCCAACCAGAGACTGAGCTGTAGCCTGCGCGTCATCCCTTTTCAGAAAGGCAACCGATGAAGGAGGCGTCATGGTATTTCTTGATTGGCTTGTAGGGTGTTGTGGGAGGGGCTGGGTTGTGCTGATACAAGAAACTCCGTCCCTATTCTGTTTGTGGAAGTTTTTTAGTCGCTGTATGAGGTCATTTTTGGTCCCAGAGATGATGAGGCCACGCTGCTTGAGCTCCAGCTTCAGTGCTGCCACCTACAGGACACAAAGACATATCGAATACAACTAAATCACTCTCACCCCATAGAGTTTTATACCTTGATCATTATTTTTATTATTATAATTATTATTATTATTATTAGTAGTAGTAGTAGTAGTATTTATAACTATTGTTTAGCTTAACCCTTTCCTGCCTGACCCCAAAATGCCAAGAATCAGAATATGAACTTTGGATGCAAAAATGTTGCATCCAAGGATGATTAGCTTCAAATAATCCGATAGATATTTATATAGTTTTGAAAGTACTGGTTATTCTCTTCAATTTGGTATATAATGTTCAGATGTGTGATATAATATGAACACACATTACATCACACATCTGAACATTATATACCATATTCAAGAGAATAACTAGTACTTTCAAACTATATAAATATCTATAAATCCGAAATAACTGAATTTAGACACATTTCAGCTCAGAAATAAAAAAATATATTTATGATGTCGTCAGCGTCTAATTTTATATTTAAAATGGACTTACGTGGATTTTAGACAGAAAAACGCACACATCATCACAGAGCACGACTACACACACACACACACACACATCACAGAGTAGGACTACACACACACACACGATCACAGAGCACGACTACTCACACACACATCATCACAGAGCACGACTACACACCATCACAGAGCACGACTACACATCATCACAGAGCACGACTACACATCATCACAGAGCACGACTACACACACATGTACACACCATCACAGAGTAGGACTACACACACACACGTACACACCATCACAGAGCACGACTACGCGCACATCACAGAGCACGACTACACATCGTCACAAAGCAGGACTACACATCATCACAGAGCACGAATACGTACACACCGTCTCAGAGCAGGACTACACATCGTCACAGAGTAGGACTACACACCGTCACAGAGCACGACTACATACACATCATCACAGAGCACGACTACACACACACACACACATCACAGAGTAGGACTACACACACACATATCATCACAGAGCACGACTACTCACGCACGACTACACATCATCACAGAGCAGGACTACACATCATCACAGAGCAGGACTACACATCATCACAGAGCACGACTACGTACACACCGTCACAGAGCACGAATACACATCATCACAGAGCACGACTACACACCATCACAGAGCACGACTACACATCGTCACAGAGTAGGACTACACACCGACACAGAGCACGACTATGGACACACCATCACAGAGCACGACTACGTACACGCCATCACAGAGCATGACTACACACCATCACAGAGCACGACTACACACCATCACAGAGCACGACTACACATCATCACAGAGCACGACTACACATTATCACAGAGCATGACTACACACACACACATCATCACAGAGCACGACTACACACACACACACATCACAGAGCACGACTACACACAGAACGACTACACACCATCACAGAGCACGACTACACATCATCACAGAGCATGACTACACACACATCACAGAACATGTTCATACACTGAAAATAGTAAAGGCTTGTAGGCTAACCTATTACAGACATATAACCTCATGAGTTTAGCTTGCTGGACCATATTCTGAGAGAATTTCCCAATAATAGGCTATTCATAAATAATTGAAATATACCATTTATCAAATTATCTCCATGGTGTGGAAAAATAAACCAATAGTTTCTGGCTGCAAGCCAGCAGCCATGGAAAGCACAGACTTGGTTTACCCCCGTCTATCAGGCTCATTTCAATGACTTGCACAAGCGAGAAAAACTCCACAAATATCGATATATATTTAGCTAAAAGTGAACATAGTCTAGCTATCTAACTTTTATTTGGCAAGTTTCACATAAATTACGACAATTCAGTCATAA
>JAOUQW010028554.1:0-10982 GCA_028565825.1 Olivaichthys viedmensis
CTGTGTTCATAGTGTTAATGATAATAAAGTCTTTATTATTATTCTAAAATAGAAGTAAATAGTAAAACTGAAGAAAATAGGTGTGTTCAAACTTTTGAGCAGGTGTGTCCAAACGTTTGACTGGTACTGTATATGCGAGCAATCTTACTTAGAGACCCAATAGTGGCTCTCTGGCAGTCCTGCGATTGAAACTTTACAACCTTCCTGTTACTAGCACAGAAACCATATCCGCTGAGCTACCACTGCCCGTGGTATAACCATGGTATAACTATCTTTAAGGTTCTTTATATTTAAGGTTTCCCACAACTTCCCAAATGAGTCCTTTTCATCTTCGATTTTGTTTCTTATAAGGGAAAATAGTTCCAACCACAGCATCCACCAAAACAAAATGGCATGATGTAAAATAACCCAGCAACCAAACTGCTAATTACGGCTTTGCATCACGACGCAGTACTGGTGTAACTCCGGGGTGGGTCACGCTGGTGGTGAAGTTTGGCTTGAGAAGAGAGCTGCACTACTTCTGATGACTCAGATATGACTCTTCCTGTCATACACACGTCCTTTCCTTAAAGGAACAGTTCAGCGTAAAAATCATATTTACACAATTTTCCACTTACCTCAGTGTAGTTGATCATGTTTGGTGTCTAACAAGGCTAATGTAGCTAACTACACTAATAGCCAAAAAGGTTCTTTCTAGCTGCCTAAAGGGTTCTTTAGTTTGTCCCTCTCAAGGAACCCCTGAAGGCTCTATGTAAAACACTACAACAGAGGGTTTTCCTTTTTATAAGCTATGAATGTGTAGTAATGGAAGTCTTTTTCATCCTAAAATCCTTTGGGTAAATATCTGCTTCAAACAGCATCTAGTTCTTCACTAATGTCACACAAACTTGCCGCTCTGTTTTTTTTTTTAACCTTGTTAGCTCATGTCCTTGATCAGACTGTGAACGATTCATCTGTATTAATCACTTAAAAGACAAAATTCTTCTTACTGTCCGTAATCTTTCACTAAAGTGCAGCAACTTTTTCCCGCCTCTAAGCGGCCTCTGGTTTTTTGATTACGTCACGGTAGAATTGCAGGTGGGGCTAAAAAATCAATCACTTTATGTCATGTTTCACCCCCCTCCCCCCCCTGAGTTAGCTCACGCTCGCAGTTATACCAATGAACTTTTCATAAGCCAATCACATCCTGATGGATAAAACCAAAGTCCCGCCCACCCAAATGTGCCACTTCACTTGGAAATACGTCACGTTGATGTCACGAAGCGTAGGCGCGGGGGTGCGGACCCAATCGCATAGCCGCTTTCCTTAAACAACATACTTTATTTATATTAATAACACGGACTGGGTTTAACCATAAACTGAACACGCCGTGACAGGCGTGGTAAACACACACAAGGAAAGACAACACAGGACGGAAACAAGCGGGTATTTAAACACTTAATAATTACTAACAAACAACATGCAGGTGGGGACAATCACATCACGAGACAAGGACAATGGAACAAACATAAACAAATGCGCGTGGTCGCGCACGTGGCTGCCGTTGTCAGGGCTACCGCCACGCTATGTTTCCTCAACTTACACGCTATGTAAGTTGAGGAAAATAAATGCGTTCGAATTTCCGTTTCACGGTGTCTTTAAAGGAGGAAAAGTACTGCAAACCTTAAAGTTATGCAGATAATAATATAGTTCCACTTTCCTTGCTATTTTACATAATTGTTTATTTATAAATTACGTAACTTAATGATGTCAAGTATGAAGCAAGTATATGAAGATTTGGGCATTTATTTACAGAATAGGTTTTGGCTTTCTTTACTTGTTAGCTACATGAGCCTCGTCGCTCCAGTGCAAAACTGAAGAAGCAAATGTCAGACACCAAACTTGGCTGCAAACTACAATTGGGGGAAGGGAAAATTGTGTAACTTTGATTTGTCACCAAACTATTCCTTTAAGACAGCACGGAGACAGACAAAATAATTCTGAACGCTAAATGGTTTTATAATTACAGTCAAGCACTGCACAACCTTTCTTCTGTCTATCCAATACATGCCACTCTTTGTCGCTGTCACACACACGTCATTAAGACAGCAGTGAAGCAGACAAAAGGAGATAATAAACTAAATGAACACTAAATGCTTTTATCCTTACAGGCAATTACTGAAAACCTTTTTGTCTTTATTGTATGCTTTATTGTATGCTCGACAAGACTAAGGCCATCATTGTGATCTTGGGAAAAAGTTTATACGGATGCATAAGAACAGACACATTCAGCGAGCTCAATGCTTCATGTTATTATTCAAAATTAATTTAGATGTAGTTCTTTTAATCATTTGTAAGTTCACAAGGGAACTGTGATTCATATCAGTGGCTTTAGTAGCAGAGAATGTAATGCTGGTGATAACAGCTTACAGTCTTTAGAGACTCCAGTACAACAACCAAGCTCATTAAAACCTACTGAAAAAGGAGACTAATGGCTAAAAGCTCTTGTGCACTGACTGTACATAAATCCAGTGCATGTAGGGAACTGTAGTATACCCTCATAATAAAACATTATTAATGTTATACCCAGGGCTGGCTGGTATAAACAGGCTAGCAGGGCTTTCATTAAAAAAATACGTCAAAATAAGGTTTGATTTTTGCCATCCACATCGTTCAACTTGTTGTTAACAACTGCGGTGGAGCTGATTATTTTGGACTTTTGTGGAACCAAGAACAAGATATGGCTGAAAGGAAAATAAGTTATTGTTTGAAGTTATTTAACACCTACAAATAATAACGAGGCAAAATGTGACACATGCCAAAAGAGTTCCTGGAAATAATAGCAGCTGTTCTTTTTTATTTAATTATTATTTATGATTTCATTTGAGGATATTGAGTTAGATTCAATATTACGGACCAGCCATCGCTGGTTATACTGTACTTCATAATCATATTGATAGTACTATTCAATAAACATTGGAAGTTTTCACCATCATGACAGGTAAGTCATTTGTTATGCACCACTAGATGTGTATAATAATTAATACTATTTCTACATTTTTACATATCTGCATTAACAGTGAGGCCAGTCCTCTATAATGTTTAACTAAGGTGTGTGTGTGTGTGTGTGTGTGTGTGTGTGTGTGTGTGTGTGTGTGTGTGAGTGTGACTCAAAAGCACTCAGCACTCACCCCACCCCACTCTACATTGCCATCATCTCCAGATTCATACTTCACACTGTAGTGAGAAGAGCTTCTCCTCCGGCCCACGTCCCTCAGAGGCTCCACTGTAGCTCCCTGACACACACACACATGCACATGAATAATGAATAATAAATGAAACTGTATTCAGAGTTTAAATAGGTTACTGTAGAGGTAATATGGAGTATAACCTGAAAACAGGTTTAAATGGCTTTTTTTATTTTGGTTACATTACATTAATAATTAATTTAATGCCATCTTTAATTTACTATTAAGAAATGACTTAATGCAAATTAGGTGACCCAGTGAGTCAAGCCCTATATAAAATACAATACAAGCTTATACACACTGAGTTGCCATATAATCAGGTGAACCTACCATATATGTGAACTTGTAGATATACAATTACTGACTGTAGCCCATCTGTTGCTATACACAGTGTTAACCACCTCCTACCCTATCCATCAATAGAAAGGACCATTAGACCACCACTGACCAGATATTATTTGGGTAGTGGACCATTCTCAGCACAGCAATGACACTGACACGGTAGTGACATGGTAGTGTGTGTGGTGTTGGTGTGAGTGTTGGTATGAGGGCTTTTTAAACACCTCAAAGTCACTGGGTTGAGAAACAATCCACCTACCAAAATATCTGTGGTTAGGAACTGACACAGATGAAGACTAGATGATGATTAACACATATTGTACATGGAAAAAGAGCTTTACTCTCTCTAACTGTATACCTACAAGCTGACCAACAAGGTCATTGTGTCTAATAAAGTGGATAGTGCTAGTGCTAGTGTCACTGCTGATAGTAATCCACCACCCAAATAATATCTGTTCAGCAGTGGTCCTATGGTAGTCCCTTTCCATTGATGGAGGGGGGCTGACGTACTGTGTATAGCAACAGATGTGCTACAGTCAGTGATTGTATACCTACAAAGTGACCTATATGGTCGTTGAACATGATAAAATGATCAATGAGTGTATGTAGATATGTAGGTATATACAGTATATTGTAAGGCCTGATAATTCTCTGTATCTGACCTGTTTGCGTGTTTTCATGGCGTACTCCTCCATAATTTCTGCTGCTTCAGTTTTGCCTTGATGTCGATACAGAGCTCCGAGTTTCTGCATGGCGCTGTTTATTATAGGGCTATGGAGCAAAGTACACACACCACACTTGGTCCAAGTCCAAATCTTAGCAAAGCCACAAGGCTGGCAACAGTTAAAGTGCTTTATTCTGTCTCTAAGGCTCAGATATCTTTCACAATAAAACAATTTTTCAAAGAAAAACAATACTTCACATTAAAACCATACATACCTCTAGACCCTAAAAGCCCACCACCATGAGGGTTTGCCATCAATGTGTGCTGAGATTTAACCCCCTTAAACTCTACACTCTCAGAAAAAAAGGTACCAAACTGTACCTTTTCTTGTGTACTGGGGTGGTACCCTCAAGGGTACATCTTTTGTACCTTTAGTATGCATCTTTCACCTGGAAACATGAATATAGTGTGCCTTTAAAATGAGTTAAGGTACATAATTAGATCTTAAGGACCGCTGTTGTACCTTTAATTCGTTTTTAGAGTAAAGCTTTAAAGGTACACTACATGCACCTTCCCAGGTAAAAGACCAAAGATGTACCCTTGAGGGTCCCACCCCAGTGACAAGGAAAGATAGAGTTTAGTACCTATTTTCCTGAGAGTGTAGTATCTTCATACCTTTTGCATTATTTTCACTATGGTTACTGAATAATTCATGGTAAATAATAAGCCAGGACGTTAAGGGGTTAAATAAAAATTAACAAAAATTAACATCCAAAATATAATCGCACAAACACACTGCTTCTGCACCTCATGCAGCTATAATTAAATTGGAGCCCTCATGCCAAGGGGACCAGCTTGTGTGGATTTGGCAGTATAATTGGGCCTTGTTTTGCTCACCTGGTCACCTGGCAGCCTCTATATTCACTATAATGAGTGTCGTTACCCGCCGTGCCCTGAGGATGAGAGAATGGAGAAATAAAAACACCCTCAAATGTGAGTCAGCAGAGTTTGGCTCTGAGTAAATCAGTGTGGTCAGAATATTCGTGATAATGTATAAACGGCTCAAGGTCACAAACAAGTGACTGTGGGTTCTCAAGGCTAAGACACTGATTCTCAAAGGCACACGTCTGAGGAGTGACTTACTCTGCCGTCCTCAGCGTACATCCAAATGGGTTTATTTTTAGCTAGAAGGAGAGAGAAAGGGATACTGTTTCAAAGCTAGAACGCCAGAATAGTGAAGTCATGACACTGATTATACACTCACAGCCAACCATATCTATAGTGTCATACAGATACATATAACCTAATACAACAACTGATATAGGTATCTCTTGGTTAATAATATATCTGTACCGCCGCATGTTGGACGTGTTCAGAAGTAAAAGGTTTATAAAAAATAATTTATAAATAGGACAAAGGAATAAAAAAACAAGTCAGAAAGGAGAAACTCAATCACATGCTGATTTATTGAAACAGTGAACAAAGAAATCAACAAAATTGATTGAAAATCACCATGTCAATAAATAAAGACAAATGCAGCATATATGTCTTTTTGATCAGACAGATCTTGTGTGGCATGGCAGAGAGGAAAACCTGAAGCAAATATAACATTAAAAAATCAATTTCAATCAGATAAAAAGGTACAAAGAGTAATGAAGTAAAAGAAAGCCTTTAAAAACAATTATAGAAACGAAACATTTGTGCTTACATTCATACATAGTAACAATGTTGTAACAAGTTCATTATTAGTCCGTTAAAAACCCACATTCCATGTTTCATTCGGTGTACATGAGCTAAAAAGTGCTTAATAAAAGTAGCTCTCCTCACCAATTCTCAGTCTCTACAAGACGGTTTTCTCATTCTAATGATCTAATACTTTAGAGTAACTGTTCAATCAAAAATAGATGTTACTACACTTTCTCTTTACCCTAAATGTAGTCGATCAACCAAGACATGTTTCATGGCCTGAGTTTGCTTCTTTAGTTTTGCACTGGAGCTTCGAGGCTAATGAAGCTAACAAATAGAGGAAGCTTATAGCTAACAGTTGAAACTTTATGTCTAAATCATCACACACTTGCCTCAAACTGTGTCGAGTTGTTCAGTATCTCAAACAAACTTGCTTATATGGTTTCTGACGCTGTATGACACACTGTTATCTATGAAGATAGATAAGGACTTATTCTGCCATTTTATGAAACGGTTTATGTACAAATTGTATTGCTGAGCCAAACAATGTCTCTTGAGGCGAGTGTGTGATGATTTTGACATACAGTTTGCACAATACTGAACTGGTAGCTACAGGCTTTTCTTACTTGTTAGCTATATTAGCCTTGTGGCTTCAGTACTAAACTAAGAAAGCAAACGTCAAACACCAAAGATCAATGAGATGAGCACTTTTATAACATTCTTTCCTCACACCTATCTCATATACCCAGATTTGATAAAACTCATGTTTACAAATGAATTACTTTATAACATGTCACCTCTGAAGGACATTCTGGTGCATACATTTTATACAGAATTAAGATAGTATGGCTTAACTGACATTTTATGTTCATTTTAGAAACACCTACAATAAAATTGAGTTTATTCAAGTTAGCCAGCTAACACAGTAATGCCGTTTTTAGGAACACTTGGGTCTTCCGAGATATGGAATGGTCAGTCGATCATCAGCTTCTCTCAGCTAGGTGTCAAACTGTAATTGCATTACTAACGGTCGTGACGGCTCCTCCTGTTGCGGGCCGCAAGTTGTAAAAGCTGCTCTGAGAGTCCAGTACTCACCATCCACTGTTCCAAACTCTTTCTTGTGAGCTTGTATGAGAATCTCTTTGTACAGGATCTCAGCCTCCTTGTACTTGCCCTGTTTCAGATAGCATGAGGCCTAGAAGAAAGGAAATGCATAAAACAGTGTGCTTATGTACCATAGGTACATAATCAAATGATCACTAACAAATTAACTACATAGATATAACTTTGAATGGCAATTATAAACAAGACTATAATGTTGATTTTCAGTTTGGCAAAGAATGATGTGGTACATGAAAATGGAAACGAGACCAAGCCTAGTGTGTGTACTTGTCACGATGTGTAGGCGCGGGAGTGCGGACACAAACGCGAAGCCGCTCTGTGTAAACATCTTTTTATTTTGTACATGGACTGGGTTTGAACATAAACTAAACACACGCCGCGACAGGCGTGATAAACACACAAACAACAGGACACAATACAGGACAGACACAAGCGGGTATTTAAACACTTAATAATTACTAACAAACGACATGCAGGTGGGGACAATCACATCACGAGACAAAGACAAGAATAACCAAAACACAAGCACGTGGCGGCCGTCGCCATGGCAACCGCCCCGCTATGTCTCGCGCTCAGCTGTGCGTGTGACAGTACTCACCAGATTGTTCTTTGTCTTGGCAATGTTGGGGTCATCCTGACCCAGATTCTTCTTGTATATGTCGAGGGCTCTGCAGTAGTAGTTCTCCACCTCCTCATACTTGCCCTGGTTCTGACACACCAGTGCCAGGTTATTCAGCTGCTTGGCCACATCAGGATGATCACAGCCCAGCACCTGAACACCACCAGAGAGAGAGAAAGAGAGAGTGAGAGAGAGAGAGAGAGAGAGAGAGGGAGAATGCAGTGTGAGGAAATTCAATACCTTTTACTTGTGAGATGCAACTCATTTCCTGCTAATCCACACTGACTAACACTGTTGTGGTTTCTACAACCTCCCAAACAGCGTTATGACGTTTTAGCTAAAACCTTGATTAAAAAGTCAATGCAAGAGTTCTCCGACACTCAATAATCAGCATATATCTCTTATATTCCCTGTCAATTACACTGGTTAACAATCTCATCCCATATCCAAAATGCAAAATACAGAGCGGTTGTCACGCACGCGGCTGTGAATGTGGCATCTTAAGGGATAAATAGTGAAGTAAACGATATCTGTCAGGACATGAGTACTGTCCAGAAGATGGGCCTCTGGTTTGTTTAGGGATTTTTAAACTCAACATACTATTATGGCTTTTCAATGCAATTTTCATATATTAAGAAATACAAAAGTCAGGAGCTGAATTTGTGAAAGTAGTTACGTGGGCATGTACCTTTTCCCTCAACTCCAGAGCTCTTTTACACAGCGGCTCGGCCTCCACGTACCTCCCCATCTTCCCGTGCAGGACAGCCAGATTATTCAGTGTAGCAGCCACCTGCAGGTCACACCAAACACATAACACTGTTAAAATAGTAACCACTGAGAGGAGAATGCAGAGAAATCACTGTGACTGGGACTCCACCCTGCCGTGGAGGCTGTTCTGGAGTTCTGGAGTACACGTGCTACCAATGAAACGATACAATAATCACAGCATGCGCACGTGCTTTTTTTTCCCAAGTTATTATTTTATTATGTTGTCTTTTTCTGATGGAGTGTGTGCTGGAACTCACCGAGGGGTGCTCCTCACCCAGAGTCCTCTCTCTGATAGTCACGGCATCGTAGAGAAGACGGATTGCTTCTTTGAAATTATTTTGGTCCCTGTTATGAAAAAAAGACAGGAGCAACTGTCAACTCAAAATAGCGTAACTGTATCTGTCATTATATAACACACTCAAAAGTGGTCTTATATTTGATAAGTGATTAATCTATAAAGGGACTAATACTTTGATAATTAACCCATATGTCCTTTTTGGGTCAAAATAAACCATTTATAAAGTGTTTAATTTTCACTAAAAGGCAACAATATTGAGATTTCTTCTTTAATTTCTCTAATGAACATAAAAAATGTATAAATCATAATTTGGTCAAAAGGGTTTAATTTATTTTTTAATATTCTTAAAAATACATCACAGATATTAATTTGTACTTTTATTGTGAATTTAGCTTTAATCATTTGTTAGAATTGTAATGCTGACGTTATTCTAAATGACAGTTTTGCACTGTAGAAACATATTTATCATATTAATAGGTATTTTTTTTCCTGTAAAGACATTTATAAGACTACAGAGAAGTAAAAATGGAATGATACTGTAATGTACGGCGGTGCATGTGACTGCGCATGCTTGTCGCCATGGCGACGGCTGCCATTGACCATGTGCAAAATGTTTGTAGTTTCTATTTGATGTCTCCGCACTGTCTCGTCATGTTAAGTGTACTCACCTGTGTCTCGTTTGTCTCCCATTTAGTCTATGTATTTAAAGCCCTTGCGTCCCAGTCCTGATTGTCTTCTGTTGTCAATGTCATGTTAATGTCACGCTTTATGTCACGTTGATGTGTTCATTGTGTTTTGATCCTGTTAGAAGTTGATGTTCGTGAATAAACCTATGTTGTTCAGCGGCAATGCGCATGTGTCCGTCCCTCCAGCTACAAAGTGTGACAGATACCATATAATATTTATGCATATCAACAATGTTCTGTAAAATGAACAGCCCACGGATGCAAAAAGCACATGTCTCGTCTTTGACAAATTTTACTACAGAAATTATGGCCAGGTCATTTTTATGTTGATAAAATCTTCCATGCATCCAATCTAAGAATAATAAGGAGAAATAAAAGTATTTAAAAAAAATCACTGGTCTATAAAAAATAAATGAAAATGAAACAAAAAAGTTGAAATGAAACTACAAGGTGATGTCACTACCATCTGTATACACACACACACTTGGTTTAATGACAATCCCCAAGCATGTGAAGGGGCTTTGTGTGTCTATTTCCATTAATATATAAATAAGATTAAGATAATATTGATGTTTTTTAATACAATACAATTGAATAGCTATAAAACCAAAAGAGAAACCTGGGTTAATAGGGTTAAGTAGTGAACAAACAAAGCACAAGGGTTAAATGCTCATGATACACTAAGGAGCGTTTGTGAACCTCATCTCTCTAATCATGATTGTTAATATTAAGACTGGCCTGTATACAAGGGCAAGGATGTTGAGCATAGTGGCTACATCGGGGTGATCATGGCCCAGCGTCCTCTCCAGGTCCTCCAGAGCCTGTTTACACAGCGGCACTGCCACCTCGTAGCGGCCCTGGTTGGCGTACTGGATCACCAGGTTATGGAGGGTTCTGAGGCGGTCCGGGACCTCATAGCCTCCCTGCTGGGCTGCTACTGCCGCAGCGCTACTCGCCTGTCGCGGTGCTGTACACACAGACACAAGACAAACATATTAGTGATTACAATGAGGGACACTTCCTTCTTCGAAGAAAACATCCAAAAAATGGTCATGGCTATTTATAGTGAGAGGCAAGATGGTAGAAATTCTTACTTCCTTGTTGATTTGCCTCTTCATCATTGGGGAACAGCTCATCCAGAACGTCTTTTGACGTTTCACAATTTTCCCCGTCCTGCTACAAAAATGCCTATTATAA
This sequence comes from Olivaichthys viedmensis, assembly GCA_028565825.1. NCBI lineage: Eukaryota > Metazoa > Chordata > Actinopteri > Siluriformes > Diplomystidae > Olivaichthys > Olivaichthys viedmensis. Next base: position 10,607 of record JAOUQW010028554.1, read on the forward strand.
CAGCATTCAATATGACTCTGATAATTACCCTATTAGTATTGCCACTACTCGCCTCTGGTGTTCTTATCTATTATTAATATCCAATAACTCTGGTAAATGAACTGTGCTAGTTTGCAGTGTGAATTGCTCTCTGGTTCCACCACAACACTCCTTATTTATGTCTTAGAATTACTGTAAATATTAATGACTTCATTAATCCCACTATTACAGGAGGTGTCCATGTGTTATAGCTCAGGCTTTAACAAGCTAAACATTCACACACAATAACAGGACAGAACCATCTACCTTGCTGAAAAATGCAGCTTGGTCTGACCAGCTACCAGCTGCCAAAACACAGGCCGAGCTGGTCAAGCTGGTAGATGGAAACAGTTTATGA
>JAOUQW010028555.1:0-10979 GCA_028565825.1 Olivaichthys viedmensis
GTGTACTGACGCTTTAGGGACAGATAGCACTGCATTTTACTCTGCCCTTGTGTTTGTGTGTTCCAGTGGGTGATGTAGTTTTGTTTTTGGAGTGTTATCTACTCTCTCTCTCTATCTTTCTCTCTCTCTCTCTCTCTCTCTCTCTCTCTCTCTCTCTCTCTCTCTCTTTCTTTCTCTACTCTCTATCTTTCTCTCTCTCTCTCTCTCTCTCTTTCTCTACTCTCTCTCTACTCTCTCACACACACACATACTGTCTCACACACACATACTCACAGGGATCCATCTGCTGCCGCCGACCCTCAGCCCTTTAGTTATGCTGATTAAGGAGCAGTGCTTTGCTTCTCTCTCTTTCCTCCTTTCCCGCCATCCGAAACCCCCGTAACCCTCTCCAGCAAACCACCGGTCACCAGGGCTTAATCCCAAATGGCTCCCTGCTCCCTACATAAGCACACTACATAAAGTGTGAAAGTTCCTACACCCGTATGTAGTGCACCATATGTACAAGAGGAAGCCATTTAGGATTCAGGGTCTTACATGCAATGCAAATATATAAATGCACTACCGAACGTAAGGGTATGTAATAATGGCATCTCCACCCTATATAGTGCACTAAATGTCCATTTGAGATTCAGCCATCCTAAACCACCTGTCACTAAGATAAAAGCCTCGCTGCACCTGCAGAAACACAGGAACACAAAGCACAATGGGGTTCCTTTACCTTCTGCTGGGTCCGTAAGTCGGAGCGCACATCCAAGAGATGCTTTTAATCAATTATTAATATGTATATATATTTTAATAAATAAATAAATATAAGGTACATCTCCACCACATTAATTAGTGCGTTCAAATGGAAAGGCGAACACTGTTGCTAGGCAACCGGGAAACATGGACGCCGAGCATAAGCTAGCCATGACTGAGGCTATTTGTTTAGCTACGTAGCACGTATCTGTTAAGTCGTTTGTACGAACAATGTATGAACAAGACAAAATTGTCAGGAATATCAAGAATGATCAGACACATCAGCGATACGGAGAGTGGTGGTCTTGTTTTTGTAATCTGGCCCCCACTCTGAACTAATTGAATAGCCCTGCCCTAGACACTATATAAGCACACTACATAGGGTATAAAATGGCTTCTACACCCTGTGTAGTGGACTTTATCAACTAGGGAGCCACGGCAACAATGTGTCAGTGCCATCCCTGGCAAGTTACCACCCTTGGCAATTCCCTATGATGCCTATGCCAGGGAATATTACTGCCTGTGCTATACAACAAGCTCGTAAATGACTTCAGAGACCTGCTGGAACAAATGAAGCGTGAACCCCATATTCGTTTTTGATTGCCCTTCTGTCTTCTTCTCTAACGCAGGAAAAATTAACATGGCGACTCATGCCTCATCCGTGACTTTACAGTAGCGCCTATGTAAATTAAAGCTCTCGCACGCCAAATCACCATAGCAACATTAAACGTTAAACATTACACAATGTTTACTATTATATCCTGAGGATTTCCATGGCAGCCATCACCTGTTCCGCATTACTGAGTGTTATGATGGTATTTCTTCACTTTCAACATGAAGGCAGTGTTATGCATATTTTAACAGCTCGACTCGACGTGTAACGCCGCCACTTAATGCTGAGTGGATGCCTCATCAGCGTGCTTTGAATAACGATTACCACCAAGTACACTCAAATTAAACCAAACGCCAACTTGCAGCATGCTCAGTTAATCAAGCAACATGTCTGAATTATGCTTTAGTGTACAATGGACCTGTTGTCTGTATGGAACCAGGACGCCAAAACCTATGACTTATAAGCCAGAATGAAAAAAACAATCAGGTGACATTTGTTTTACATGGCATTAACTGCATAAGGCACATGTTTCTGTCAAAGTAGGTCATAGCAGGTCCTCTCTCAGGTTAAAGTCCTTAGCCTTCTGTATTTTAATTTTACAGGAATTGACTGGCCTCAAATGATTACAGATAAAATTTCCCTCCCTGGATATAATTCCTGAGTCATAACCTAGAGTCCATTAGCCTAGCCTACTTTGTAGCTTATTCGTGTTTATTTGGGTATTTCTTTCCTTAAAACCAAATTAAATGAATAAAAATACGGGTATTGGCACGTGCACACTGCCTCACGCTGTGGTGCTGATGCGACAAGCGCCACGCACCTTTGTTTACGTTTTGTCTGTTTCCCGTCACGTGGCGTAAATATTTCCAGCTGTCCCCTGTTAGATCTCCCATTAGTAGTTATATAAAAGCCCTCGTGTCCCTGTCCAGTTTTGTCCTTAATTGTTTTGTGTCATGTTGTGTGTAGTTTGTGTTATGTTTAAATAAATGTCAGTGTTGAAAGAGCTTGCGTCTGTGTCCTGCCTACCCGAGCCGACAGCGTGACAGGTATGATAGTATACAGATATTAGGGGTATGGCAAAAATATATTACCATACTTGAAGACATTTTCACGATACGTGATATGTATCATGATATTTAGTTTTGCTGAAGTTTGCTAACAAAGTGCAAGCGAAACAGTGCTGTCACATTTATAAAAAATATGAAAAGTTTGATTGTTTTTAAAAATTACAAAAGAGTATTTAACAAAGAACAACAGGGAACTGGAAAAAAAAAGATTTTAACGTCCAATATCTTGGTCAATAAGTGGGTCAGTGTTATACAGTGTATTTTTGCAGGAAGTGTTGTCATAACGTTAAGCATTTTTATTGTAAACGTCTATTTAATGTAAACGAGCTGCGGGCAGAAAAACGCATTTTCATTTTATCGCTTGCATTATGCACATAAAGTGGATGTGTCAGGGATCAGATGGGAGGCAGGATACAAGCGCGAAGCCACTTTTATTCAGAAACACACGGGATTTAAATACAAACACTAATCGGGGACAAACAAGGAACAGCTGGGTACAATGAATGACAGGACGTAGACCAAACAGATACGAAACATAAACAGATGCGTGTGGTGCCGTCGTCATTGCGACTGCGACCGTGCAAGGCTGCGTGCACGTGACAGGATGGAAATGTAGCTATTGACCTGAGAAAAAAAAGAAAACATGAACTGGATCATGTAGTATTTTCTGGATTCTGTGATACGGTGTATATGTATTGGTGTGATACACACTCACGCACACACACACACACACACACACACATATATATATATATATATATATATATATTATTGTAGGTGTAAAATTTCTAACTGTAGCCCATCTGTTGCTATGCACAATATAAAGATTACTCACATCAACTGTGACTGTAAAAATTAATTATATGACCTATACCAGCTACTGTGGTGTTTTAAACACACTCACCTGAGACCTACAGAAAGACTCAGAGATAGGTTTAATGCTGGACAGGAAGAGAAAACCCTCATTAGGATGTGCAGCAGTGAATCTTAGGTAGGCTGAGGCTGCCTGGTTACGATAACATATCTCAATTCTATTGCTGACACTTTCTCGCATTGCTTTAAACAAGCAGGCTGACTAGCAGCCTTTATAACTCGGAATTGCTACATATTCCCGACCTGTCCATCATCCTGTGCAGCGATATTATCACTTGACACCCAAATCAGGAGACAGATATATCGGGTTATACAGGCATACAGGGTTATAATGAGAAGACAAAACAAACAAAGCAAAAGCAAACATACATACACATAGGCAGAGGAGGGAAACAGGAGAGAATTATGAGTAAGCTAAGGTGAACAGATGAGTTTTGAGGAGAGGTTTAAACTGGTTTAATAGTTTAATAATGAGTCAATTTACTGCCAGGGCACCACCAACCTCTCTCTCAGGGGTAGTGGTGTCTCAGTGGTTAGGGCTCTGGGCTACTAATCAGAAGGTTGTGAGTTCAAGCATCGGCACTGCCAAGTTGTCATTTTGGGGCCCTTGAGAAATGCCCTTAGGTCCTTCTCTGCTCCAGGGGTGCAGTATCATGGCTGACGCTATGCTCTTTTTCAGCTTAACTACAAGCAAGGATATGCGAAGAAAAGAATTACACTGTACTGTACCATGTCACTGTCTGATTAGTATGGTGGCATTGCTATGTTCTTCACTATTACTCTTTATTTATTTTTTATCTTTTTTTTCTTTACTTTAGGATTATTAGTATCATCTTATTTCCTTATTCTTATTACTTAGCCACTTATTTAGGCTTGTAAATATTAATAATTGTCCATTTGTGAGCACTGTGTTGTTTTTCTTTCTACTGTAACACTGCAATTTCCTTCTGGATCAATAAAGTTCATATCTATCTATATCTATCTGTCTATCTTATTAAACAATATAGAAACACTGTTTTCTCTGGTTCTCATGGTTTACCACTTTAAAAAATAAGTGACAGATAGCCAAAGCTGTATAAGGCCTGGAGCGGTTTTATTTATGTATCTGGAGAAGAAATTTAGGTGCAGAGGAGGAGTGAGGGAGTGTCCATATACTTGGAGACAACTTTCTATACAACTATAGTGGTATAATACAGCATTAATGATGTAACTATTTTAGATTTCCTAATATATAGTCACGTCCCTAGTTTGAACCCATATGTGGACACCCCAATGCTTACATTCTCTGCTCTAAATACTGAGCTATATACATTATGATAGCTGTCGGGTGGCCAAAGACCTTAAAATGACCCAAATGCTCACAGATTTGGTTCCAAGTTGATGCCTAAATCCACTGCAGCTCAGGCAATTTGCTCCACAAAGGCTGTCAATGTAGCTGATAAATGAATGTGGACCGCATTTAAATGTAAAAGGGATTTGTTTTTAACTTTGAATGAAAAAAATGTTTCATTCAAATATTTTCAAGTTGCCAAAGTAAAATGTCAATGGTTGTGTGTTTCCATCAGCTACTGTTCTGCTGAATATTCTGAGGAGGATGAACAGAATGATGTCATTAAAAAACACACCCCATCATAAAGACACTTAGCATTTATTTCAAACACTTTTAGTTTCGTAGTTTTCATTCAGGGTTTCTTACGCACAAATTCACAACTCGCAAAAAAAGCAAGTAGATGAAAGCAACACTTCTATACTGGTGATTGTTACTGAGTAAGCCCAAGCAACCCCTCACTTTGAACAACATACAGTATATAAAACCTTGTTATATTATTGTACTATGCATTTTTACTTTAATTAATTATTCGCAGATTGAGCGAATGCCTAACCAAGGTATTTTGTCTACACTTCCTGTTTACCAAGACGACCTTTTATGATGTTGTGTTTGCAAACTTTGATAAATCGGACAGCTTCTGGAGACATCTGTAGATAAGGTCTGATTCTCTCGATTTACATAATTGAAAATCAAGAGTGTGGCTGGGGTGAAAATGTAAACTCTGCGCAGATAAAGAAATATTCAGTCTTTCTTTCAGTTTCAAAAGACGTCTTTTTCAAAAGAAGCTTTTCCTTCGGAGACAACACACATTAGGATTAGAAGAAAACATGACATGGATGTCTGACAACAAAGCTTCCATCCTCTTTCTTCGTCCTTGGCGATGTATGGAGTTGATACAGCCTGTCATCATGTACCAGCATCCTCCTCTTCATCTATCGCCATAGAAACCGCGGCGCATGCATGTAACAGTCCAATCGTGTCGCTTTTTGGTAATTTCAGCAGTCAACATGTTAAGAGAGCTGTCATAAATCACAGCCGCCAATAAGACACCATTAAAACGCCTTTCTGCCGACGTCGGCCGCAAACACGTGTTACCATTCGTGTTTAATTTGAGAAACACAGCACGTCTTCATCCTTCTTAATTTTGACAACTGAGAAATGAAAGGCCTTTTTCGATCGGCTATGTGCACGTGCCGTTGCTTTAACTCATATCTCCCTCCTAAGTGATATTTATTTGTGCATGATGTAAATCAACACTGTGCGCCAGTGTAAACAGTGTTGGCAGCCCAATTTGATTTTATTCCACGCTGGATCGAGATCTATCCACCATCCCTCCCTCCACATTCAGGCTGAAAGATCTGCTGTCCAAAATGCAATTAATTTGCCCAAGAATTAGCCTGGATGACAGTAATTACGCACATGATTAAATCGACGTGGGCAAGACAGAGCCGGTGCATGTCATTGCGACGTCCTTTAGCACCGAGTCCTCAGCTCTGATTCAGTTCCTAACCACAGGCAAACAACGGATGTTGAAGTACAGATTATCGGGAATCAGTAGGCTTTGACCTTATCACCAGCAGTGATCTCTATCAAAGGGAGCAAATGAAAGTGTGACCGAAAGCGATTAGTTAATTAACTGTTTCATTCCTTTAGTCAAATGGGCTATTCAGTGGCTAGATCACTCCTATATAACTATCACAGTATCAGGTGTGAGGAGCCTCATACATGGATACCGCTGCCCCCAAAACACCAGAGATCGCCCAAAGCAACCTGGACGGCAACCCCAGTGTTAACTCTGCACAAAAACACCAAAGTGATACACCAGCGTTTTTCAACTCAATCTCCATCCAACACATCTGTAGTGTATGTGCGATTATCACACACAGATGGGCGGAAGAAGCCCCTCTTTGGGCGGACGTAAACTGCACTTTTAAAATAAAAGTCCTATTGCACACTGAACAAGAGATTTTAAGTAAGCCAACTTGATGTGATTTAATTCTGTAATGGCAGCATACCTTCTAGGCTTTTTACTAACAAACTTTCACTTAACGTTAATGTTAGCTTCCTCACCAACACTTTAGCCAGCTAGCTAACTTAGCTAACGTTAGCCAGATAACTTGCATTAACGGAAACTTGACAGTGTTTTATTCCATCAACAAACCTCTACAGGTAAAATTACAAAAGAAATTGTTAAATATCATGGAATAATTTCCATACTTTCTCCATTCTTCGCTCTTCAAACGACAACTTTTCTGCATTCACTCCACTCATGCTCAAGCTGAAGCCTTGCCCATCATGGTGCTTGGTCAGCATGGCTGCACGTCATTCGGAGCAGGAGCGAGGAAGTGCAGGAAGTAAACAGGACGTGATGTGCAACAATACTACACTTCTAAGAGCTGTTCTGTATTTAACAGCCTTTTTTAAAAAGACTTCTCACGATAACCTCAGAGCAAAACTCCCATTTCATATCGCTCTGCAGTGACTGAGTCAGATGGTCTTAATTGTCACGGCATACGCACGCCTCAAGCAGAAAAATGTAAATTTTGTTGTCTGCAGCTGTGATTTAAAATTTAAAATTGGTCATCCAATTACAAGCTGTTGGGCTTCATTTATTATCCCGTCTGTATGAAAGTTTCAAAATTCAATTAGGAAAAGTGCTGAACATGACAACTCCATGAATGCACTGGAACGAGTCGCTTTTTGTCGAGTGCGTTGCTATTTTTTTGTGAGTTGCAAAGCGAGCACTTTTTGTAGACTGGAGGGGGGAAAAATGTTTTATTAAGGATCATTGGGTTTTAGCTGATCTGTACAAATAGAACTGTCTTTTTCTGATGACGATCGACAGATGCTGGTGCTGAGTCAAGATTACTAAGCAGCATTTAAAACTCCCACAGTTCAGTTTTCAGTGTTTGTATAATTATGTATATACTTCCCTGAGGGTAGATAGCTATCTCATCTTAATGTATTGTTTATTATTTTTGTGTTAAAAGAGCTGAACACAGGGCTAACTTTTCTTATGATTGGCTGAGTTCTTTGTACATTTGTTCCCGCAGCTAAATTGTTCTGTTAAAGTGCCCATGAAATTAAGAAATTGGTGTTTGGTTTTGTTGGTCATTTCCTGGAAAACAGTGAAAAATCTTGATAACTCAGAGGGTGTGTGCAAATTCTGCCAGTTAAATACTCTGTAGAATGCTTATGTCCCTCCTCCATAAACATAAACTCTGCCGGTTATTGATCTACTGCAGCAGCTAGCTAGCTAGGGACGAACATGTGGCATCGGTAAACGAATAACTTTTATACCATTACCGCACTCTAAAAACAATCGGGGCCTAATGTTCATGGACAGTGATCCACATGACATTTTTGCAACATGTTTTTTAAAATCTGATGCCAAGAAATAATCTACCATGTAAAATAAAAAAATTTACGTTACTGTGGACTGTATCGTGTGTAGCTTTGCCAATTATAAAAACAGCCTTCCGCACAAACGAAAGCAACAAATAATCATTTATGGGATGCCAGTCCATCGCAGTGTTTTTATTTGTAATCTTAACTAAATATTGGTCATTTGTAATATAAAAACACATTTTAATACATTTTTAATAGAAGCCACGGGCATGATGATATCTAGCAGGCACCAAAATGTCCACATGGACGTACTTATAGACCACTAGTCTAGAATATTATCCTCGTTGGCGTAGTTAGCAGACCTAAGTGTAGGAGGCAGTAAAAAGTACTCTACAGTTAAAAACAAGAAAACAGAAACATAATGTTTTGAAAATTTTGCATATTCATTACCTGTCTTTTTTCTGTTATGATGTTCTCCATCAAGTTCCTATTTCAAAATGCTCAACTTGAAAATATTACCCAGTTAGCACCGACTGCTCAGAGACGTCCATGCACGTCCATTGCTGGGCCAGTCTGGTCCGACTTAAACTGGCCCATAAAAAGGCGTGGTCTATTTTTTTGTCTGCCATAGTCCACCTTGATTTGTCCCTTAAACATATGTCCTATTTAGGTCCATATTAAGTCGTGAAAACAACCACAATAGTCATCTTTTCCACTTCTTTGAAAAGACGTATGAATAACTTTAACTCTGGATGAAATCAAGATGTCTCATTGGCATCGGCAACAACGTCTTTTTAATGTCTTTGTGCTCATTGGGTAACCATATTTCCATCAATTTACATATATTAAAATCCACATTTCTCTACAATTGGTTTCCTAACTACAGGGAGGAGTTATGTGGCTCCGCCTCCTCAGCCATCATGACAGGTGTCCCACTGCACTTTGTCCCAAATGCTAGAATTCATGTCTAGTTCATGTCATGTCATGTTCTTATTTGAACATCAGATATTTTAAGAAACGTCTAATAACACATCGAATGCAATCTAACAAGACTTCATGATAGACGTTACTTTCGAGTGTTTTATCCTTGGTGGCTGAGGGACTGTGTGTTACCACAATGCATTACAAGTACACATCAATTTTAAAACTGAAAAATGGCAGTGAGTTGGTTACGATAAATAGCTATTGGTCATATGTGTTTAGCGTCCTTGTGTCCTCTTTCAGGCTTTAGCTAACTAGCTGATTAGTTATCAGGCTATTAGCTTTCTACTGAATAGGGTACACTAGTGCAAAGCTTTGATGTTTACTTTTCTCAACCACCGTTACTTGTTAGACTGAGACTTGATAAGAACTTCAGCATTTGGGATACACCCCTGGTCTTCTCCTGTCCAGACAATATGACTGAAATCTCAAAGAAGGTACTCAAAAAGGACGAGGATATGAGGGACAGTCATGCCTCATCCGATTAGCCTCCTGTCAGTCTGATTGACCTCGCGGATTTCCAACAGAGCCTGAGAAAGATGGAGCTGATGATTCCTGCCTGGAGGACACCACATAATGGTCATCAGTAATGATGGTAGCGTCTCTAAGTTACGCTAATGGCTGCAGTCATCCAAAGAGACAGTGGCTCGGTTTAAGGTCATGGTCTTGCTCGTTACATAACAGTGTGGATAAAATATGCCTTGAAGTTCAAGGCTCCTGAGTGGCACAACAGAAATGTGTTGGCCCCATTGTTGGGATATCGTGAGTTTGAGTCCCGACGATGCCATAGCCATCCATGCCCAGGAGTCCAAGAGAGCATAATTGGCCCTGCTCTATGGGTGGGGAGTGACACTATTCAATCTAGCAGAGTCCTTATTAAGGCTTTTTCTGAAAATCATAGTTGTAATCCATAAGCTTGAGTCAGAGAACAGACAGACAGGTTTTATTTAACCTGAGTGTGAGCAACTTACTAAGCGAAAGCTAACTAGCGTTCGGAAGCAACCTAGCAAGCGAAAACTAACTAGTGAACAAGCGTACTCTACCGAGAAAAAGCTAACTACTGAGCAAAAGCTAAGTAGCAAGTGAAAACTAACTAGCAAGCAAAAAAAAAAAATAGTGAACAAATGCAAATTCTTGAGCAAAAGCAAACTAGCAAGAGAAAGCTGACTAGCAAGCGAAAGGTAACTACAGAGTAAAAGCTAGCTAGCACAGGAAAGCAAACTAGTGAACAAAAGCAATAACTAGTTAACAGCTAACTAGCGAGCGAAAGCAACCTATTGAGTGAAAACTAAATAGCAAGCAAAAGCTAACCTAGTGCGTGAAAGTAACCAATTGAGTGAAAGCTAACTTATTGAGTGAGAGCTAACCTAGCGAGCGAAAGCAACCAATCGAGTGAAAGCTAACCTAGCAAGCGAAAGCTAACCTAGCGAGCACAGCCTACTGTGCTAACTCTATAATTGGGTGTGTTGATACATGGAAGGATGAACAATCCTGATTTTCCCCAATTGTGTTGTTGTGGTATAGTGGTATAGCAGGCTACAAGTCTCAGACAGAGTCTTGTCAATCAAGCGTGGTCATTAGAGTATTAGGCCACGCCCACCGGACAAGACCGATCGACGAGTTTCATATTTCTGTCTTGGGTTTTTTTCATTCAAACTTTGCTAGATGTTGATTAAAACACTCATGTTTAGTATCACACAAATATTTTCTATACACTTAAACTTACATTTATTAATTTGTCAGATGCTTTTATCCATTGTGACTGATATCGCCATGGATCCACATATGTATTGGTTTCTGCTTCACTTATATCATCCCACCCATAGTGGGTTATACTGTTAGTAACACACCATCACGACTGTGTGTTCTCTGCTTCAACTCGTTTATGAGAGTAAAATGGAGAAACAGGGAGGGTTTACACTTCTGGGGCAGTGGTGGCTCAGTGGTTTGGACACTGGACTACTGATCAGAAGGTCGTGGGTTCAAGCTGCCACTGTTGGGCCCTTGAGCAAGGCCCTTAACCCTCCCT
>JAOUQW010028556.1:0-10976 GCA_028565825.1 Olivaichthys viedmensis
GCTGCGATTATTGCACCTTCACAGTACGAAGAGAGGCTTTTACTTTCCCATTAAATCAGATAGCGACGTCTCTAAAACGGTGACGTAGTTCAACACCGACTGTCCATTAAAGGTTTCAATTTAAAAAAAAAAAGCATTTCATCTGAATTTCCTACAGGCTACTTAATAAATCAGCTTTATATGGACACACAGTACCTTAATACACAGATATGAAGAGGCTTTTAATTTTCCCCAAGGTGTCAGAAATGTTGAATAATCTCATCTTAGCCCTGGTTTCGCCTGCTGTGGTTCCTTCCCCCAACAAAAAACAGCAGTTGCTCATTTCATGTGAAAGAAACCGCAACCAGTGCAGGTGTTTCCCACAGGTCTGAAGAAACACCCTGGGGGGAGGACAGCACAACTAGTTGCTAAGTATATCTAGGTGTGGGGAAACACTGAAAGAGTCTACCCCAGCTGGCATTTGTGAAAATGAGAGCCAAGATATTCATATTCGATGAACGTTTAAGGTTGCAATCGATGATGATTTGACACATCGATTGTGCTCCTGGGTATTACGCGTGCTTGTATTTCATTAGGGCTAGGAGACCTTGCAGCTGTGTAGGGCCGGGTCTGAGGCTGGGGTTATACTTGATGTTAACTACGCGGACGGATACGCATCCTCCGTTCGTTCGGCACGTCGATTGTGCACGTCCCAAATAATTTACGAAGCGTACATGTGGCGCAATACCTGCGTAAACGGCAGGGGGCAGTATAGAGAAGCAACGCGCCGATCGGTAGGACGAGAGAAATATATTCTGTTTTCGCAACGAGATTGGTTTAATGGCCTGATACACATCACAGCCTCCTCAACTCCCACTATCTTCACTGTTTACCTCAGGAAGTGGTCGAAGAAGATATTCTGGTGCTGACGAGGTGCGTTTCGCCTCTGTCCTGCCCCCTAGTGGGCAGAGTTTTAAATCCCCCAGATGTACGGACAGCACACGTACACATAACCCCTACCTAATACTAATTTAAAGGAACGCTTTACCAAAAACTGCTAACACTGCAAGCAACAGGCAAGCATTTTATTCTCCAAGACAGAGCATGACTCGGAGCTGCGATTCTGGCGACAGCTACTCAACAAATCGAATAGACATTGAATAAATTTTATACAGAACATGGGTTAAAGGACAAGCCAAATGATTTCCTGGCACGGGTTGCTTACTACGTAGTTCACACTTGGGTTTGATTTCTGTGAACATCACTTTCAAGCCCTAATGCGAATTTCAAAAAAAGATTGTGCAGATACCTACAGACTGCACACCTTGCACACGAACTTTGAAATTGTTTGGAAAGCTGTTCACATCTTCAAAATTTAATTGAGAGCTGTGGGCATTACGCTTTAATATCCATGGGGATGAAAAAAAAAAAAGGCAGGTCAGACTGCATGTCTCAATAGTTATATATATCACTGTTTAAAGACAAAGATTTAAAACCCATCACTCCACATTCAAGGTTTGCTCCTGACAAGAGCACTGTAGTAAATAAGTATCAGCTCAACAAGCAGCGATATGACCAGGAATAAGCAACCTGACCGCTGGATCACAAATCAGACATTATCCGCTGTATCTTTGCTGCGTGAGCTGAGAGGAAACTGACCTTTTGAGAAAATAAGAGCTCTTTCACTGTGACAAAATACAGACTTTTAGCCCAGCGTGCAGAGCGCACATAACGAAACACGCAGCTGGTCTCAATTCATAGCCGCCATTATGACACGGCTCAAAATGAGCTTAAATGGCTTTTTTGGCGCAGTGGTTCAGCTATGAGGGTCGAATTCTCAGGGATGAAGAGACATTCAGTGGTCCTTAACCGTGGATTATGTAGCAATTTTCAGTCTGTTCACTCTTTCCTTAACTGCTGCGAGGCCACACCTGGGTCTATAAAATATCTTAAGGTTTAAGCTAACAAAATAAACAGCCATAACAGGTAAATAAATAACCTTCATGAACCAGTTTGAACTGAAACCCCAGCTGTGCTGCTGATTAACCCGATTTAAGTCATTATTGTTCATACAAAAAATGACAGCAGAGAATAAAGCTACAAAGAAAGAACACCCAGGAACATTTCAGGTTCCTGTAGCGCATGCTAGCATGTGTCTGATAGCTGCAAAGCCCTAGGTGGCTAGAGAGATGCCTTTTTAACGTGCTAAAGATTTACACGGTATAAACAGCAGCATCAGCAGCTGATTGGCACGTGGATGTCGGTCTCTGGATTCCAAACTGATGACAGCGTCCCAAACCCAATCTCGCACTCCAGTGTCAAAACAGACTGCATGCCAGCTCTCTACACGCTTAGGCTGGCCAACACGACTCTAGTAACAGCACTGCAGCGTGCAGATGTCAGAGACACGACTCCAACCAGCACTAAGTAGGCTGAATTTGTCCCAATCTGGACTGAGATGCCAAGAAAATCTGACCAGTAAGTGAAGTGAAAGCACTTGGAAAGCTTTATCAGAACTAATCAGATAAGTGGTGAAACATCTCCAAGATTAAACCACAGTTTCAGTCGCTTCAAAATGCTTACTCCGTAGGAATAGGGGGAAAATAAATGCTTAAATGCATTGTGACTCTCGCTAACGATTTTGCATTATTGCATTATTGAAGAACCGAACATTTCTAATAGGAAAAAAAACACTAAAAGAAGCCTAGGACTGGGCAATGTGGTAAACATGTGTCATGATAACGCAAAGTACATGATTTGTATCATTTTGAGCTTTTTTATTCAATATTTATAAGCAATGAAAGCATTTAACAAAGTGAAACTGGTGGGAAAAATTAGATTTTTAACGTCTAATCAGCGTGAGTAAGAGTTGAAAACTGACGATACACAGGATGGTCTAAATTATATTGATATTGCTGGAAATTACATCACTATATTTTTCTGTCACATCACCCAGCCCAAATTAAGCTTCCTGTTTCTCTTGATGAATAAAAATTATATTGTTTTAAAAAGTAGCAAGAGGTCAGACTGGCGAAAAAACAATAATGTACACTACAAAAAAAAAGATTCAATTTAAATTCCCATCACGGCACGTTAAATTGAAATGGAAAGGTCCCTAGAGATTTTGATGGATCTCCAATATCTAATAATATCCGTGACAACTGAACCGTTATAAAGTGGGTGTTTCACGCTTACACCCATTTCTCATACACTCTTAGGAAAAAAAAAAAAAGTTAAATCTAGAACTCTTAAGGGTTCTTCAGTTCATCCCTCTTGAGGAACTCTTAAAAGATTCCATGGATAACCCTAGAACAGAGGGGTTTTCCTTATCAGAGAAGGTTCAGAGAAGTAGAACCACGTTAGGAAGCCGAGAACCCTTATCTATCCAAATGAGCCTTGAAGAACCCTTTTTGAACCCTTGAAGAACCAAACAAGCCTCATCTTGACTAGGGGGAGGGGGTGGATCTGGAGAAGCAGGTAAACTTTTGGCGCTTACATCACTTCCTCAATCCTGACCATGACAGCTTTGTGCTCTAAAAGTACAACGAAGCTTTTCCCCACCGACAGGTTCAGTTTTTGAAACATCTGACAACCCGTGATGACGAATCCATTCGAAAACTGGATGTTTGTCAGTGCAATGAGAAACGAGTGCCAGTCGTTACAGTTCTACAGCAGAGAAGAAGGTTAAGATGCTAAGCTAGATCTGGAGATGTGAGCAATCAGAGACTGATTCACACTTTTGCAGCTTTTGAATGGCATCCGGAGTCCAAATACTGGCTGACTGACAGCTTAGTGGTTATGGGTAATTTTCATCCCCCGAATGATAGGGAAAGGATTCTGCCTCCCTGACAGGCGCAGATTTATCAAAAAAAAAAAAAAAACCACACACTCTCGACAACCGAGCTATTTTCAACTGGGTGATTTACACATGGGTTACGAAAACGTATGCCGTGGTACGGAAACCTGACCTACCTAAACCACCAACACACTGATGTAAACATTATAAAACGGTTGTTTTTAAAAAATGTACTATAACTAGCAGGATGGGCTTCATTTACTTTATGAATAACAGACCACGTGAGTAGCAAAGAGAGATCTGCAAACCCAACGCATAACGTATCACTGTATTGGAGATGGGCCTCTGATTAATTATGATACGCAAGTTAATGGCTGGTTTAATAAATAAATAAATAAACAGACCTTGGTCAATAACCTATTTCCCACTGCAGTTAACCTTTCCCCTGGTCAGCAGTGAACAGGATCATAAAAAAGTAATGAATTGCAATATAAAAAACGTACAGCAAACGCTTTATTGACCGTCAACAGTGTTGCGTGTACTTCCGCTACACAGGCCTCGTAAACCAGTGCTTAAGGTGTGCGTAAAGTTATTAATGATACATAAAATCAATGTTTCAATGCACTGCTTAACAGGAAAACCAATAAGCCCAGGAGGATATTTCTGCCTCATTAGTCCAAGTACTGCATAAATTAGCGAGCAATAGGTGCAGATAATCTGTGTACAATGCTGTGCAAAACCACTTAACCCCCACAGAGATGAGCAAAAGGCTGAACGAGGCATCGCTCCACATTCACCTGGAGTTCAGCTGCTGAGACACACTGCACATTGTTTCAATACACGCAGGGCAGGAGCGTTTCCCCTGAGCAGAGCGCTTCAGTCGCCTCGCATTAAAATCAACAGGCTTTTCAAATATTCATAGCAAAGACGCCAGGAGCAAAACAGGGAGCAGGTGAAGCCGAGAGAGAGGCAACGGTCTCGGTTAACCTGCCTTTTCCATGGTGAAGACGAAAAGCCACACAGATGTCAACAGGGGGTAATGATGTAATCAGGTTCAACGAGAGATTGAGCAACAACACAGACAGCGTGTGCAAACGTGGTACGACCCGTTTAAAAATCAAACGCAGCTTCCTTTCACACGAGCAAGCAAAAGAAGTTAAGAAAAAAAAAAAAAAAAAAAAAAGAGATTAGTAAAAATCTGGCGAACTTAAAAATCTGGGAGTTGAGTGAAGCGAGTGAAGACAACACAGAGAACCGTATCGCTTGTTTTTGGTCTCTTATTAAATAATGAAAAAGGACAAGAAAAACACACAGGATTTGCTGCGATGCCGTTTCAACACGGAGCCCTCAGACCTCCCAATGCTGCCTTCGACACATCCTCATCGATTTCCACCTACGGCTCAGACGTGAGCAGTAACTACGTCACGAGAGCGTGCAGCGGCTGCAGATTTTTCACCAGGAACTCGATCTTGGCTGCAGGGATAACGTTGAAGTGATTTCCTTTGGGATTTATAATGGTCCATTTCCTTTAAAACAGCATCGTAATTGGCTTGCTTACTAGCTAGCATGCTAACCAACCATCCAACTGAACAAAGGAACGCAGCCGTCAGCCAACTAACTGCCGAGCCATTTGTGGTTCAGCCCTTAGCCGTGAACTCAGTCGTTAGGTTTTTCTGTTCCTTGAGGCAAAGTGTTTAATATTTTATTATTAAAAACACACAGTTTAGGAAGAAGCCGTGTTTAAATTTGTTGTTTCTTTGTTTAACATGCTTATATGCACGCGAAAGCAGGGAACGTGCGAGCAAGCCATGTAGCTAGGTAACGTTAACTGGTCACCGACTACGCAATGCTAATCCGAAAACAGCTAGCAAACTCGTTTTCCCGCCACATAAAAACGTCACATTGCAAGAGAAACTTTTTATTCTCTTGTACTCAAAATACTGCAAAAATAATAATAATAATAATAATTTAAACCTGTGAAAGTAATTACCTTGTTTACGGACGTCCTCGACGGCAGCGGTGAGCTCCTCTTTGAGAAACTGGCTCTCCTTGGCGATCTTCTCACCTTTATCCAGGAAGTTCTGAGTGGCGCTCTCGACCGAGGCAGCCAGAACATGAGCCTTTTTGGAACGGCCCTTCTTTTTGTTGGACGGCCCTTTGTTGCTTGAGTTCACTAGAGTGGTGACCTAAAAGTACAAACAAACAAAAAAACTGGAAGAGACTGGAACAACAGGGCTAATAATGTAAACGTGTCTAGTCATGAAACATATCACTCTAGAGTGCAATGAACTGAAATGAGACGCGCCGATTTGAATTCTGGTCTACAACTAGGCGCGTAAAATAATAGGATAATAAAATAATAAAAGGATCCATGCGATTTTCCTTTCGTGATCTTACCTGGGTGACCAGCGGCTCGAGCAGTCTTTCCACGGCCAGTGTGCGGATCTCCAGGCTCTTGGGATCCCATTTGAAGTTGATGTTGGGGGTATTAATGGCAGTCATGTTTTCAAAGGTTCTGTAAAGTAAAAAAAAAGAACATAATTGGCTATTAGGCGTGTGTTGATATTAAATTTTAATATCCTGAATTAAGGGTGGACATTAGCCCAAGTGCAAGGAGATTATCAGGGTTATCGTTTGTGATTTACTGGCAAACAAGGAACTCAGCAAGCTGCTGATATGGTGATCACCAGCGTTTTTAAGTCCTGTCCATCAACCAGAGAGAAAATAAATAAATAAAAAATGGCTCCCTATTGGCTTTTTGACTCATAGACCCCCAATTTTGAAATTGATATGCTTTATTGAATACAAAGCGGTTATTTATATAATGTACATCTTGGTGGACTGAAGGACCTCGATGACATAACGGCACTACAAACATCAACCAATGACACATTTTGGTGTGGCGATCCATTTTGATGCACTTAACTGGTGAAATAACTCGGCATAAACGTTCGTTAAATTGCGTTAGCTACCTTTTTTATTTTTTTTGCCTAGTTACCGTTGCTAGATAGCCAACAAACGTCTTTTTCTTGCTAGCTTGCAAGACGTCTTAATACAAGGCTTCAAGAACATATTGGACTTTTTTGGTTTTGTTTTGTTAGTGCAGGAAGTAAAAGAAAGACGCATGCATATAATAAGCAGGCGAGTAGGCGAACCCAGACAGCTAGCCTGATAAATGTACGATTTGTCCATGCCTGTGATTACGGTACCAAGGTTCGGAAACTAGTTAATAGTAGGAAAATGGGAGGAAAAGTTTACATTATGTTCCTGTTGTGCAGCATTTTAACCATAAATGAGCTTGGATTGGACATCATACATCACTGTTGACTCAACTGCACGCCAACTTCTCAGCGAAGATAGATGCAATGGCAGTGACGATATTGGAAATGTCCACGATAATAACATTGTGGGTGTCGAATATCGTGATATATCGTCTAAACCCGAGTGGCCACACACAAAGAAAGAGCACAGGGCACCAGAGGACACAGCAGAGTCAACGTCGCTAAGAGGTTTCATCAAATTCACAGAGTGTACACCGGGGAACTGCTCTAACGATGTTCATTTGCGACGACCTTCACTGGCCCACTTTTTCGATTTTCCCCCATTCGCATGCTGACTGGCGCGCTATTGATCGGCCGTCGTGTGTCGAGGGCGGGGGATAATCAGGAATCCTGAGGGTTTAGGAGCTGTTACGGTGGGGAGTCTGGGACAGCGAGAATAAAACAAGCCCACTAAAATTTCACAGGCTGCCTGTGATAATGCTGCGTTGTTACACAACGGAACAACATCAAAAACTTAAAATACTTCATGACGCAACAAAACACGCAAAACATTTCAAATCTGACAAAACCTGAGGTTTTAGTGACATTTCCATTTAACGCCGACGACATTAAATAGCGCAGCGAAGACGAGCAGGACAAATGTAAACGAAACCGGTACAAAATACAGATTTCTAGCATCCGATCTGCAAGCAACAAGGGAGGCAGGTGGCGTTAAAGAAGTAGAGCCGGCAGCTACGATTACGACACGCTCCTCAGAAAAGTGCATGCATCGTGGTGCAATACATCACAACACCAACACCGTACGGTCATAACGCCCAGCCCAAGATTTTTATCTTTTGACACAAGATAAAAGTCAGTCAGGAAGCACGAGGAGCTCGTTATAAGTGCATTATAAGACACGTTATAAGACACAAGATAAAAGTCAGTCAGGAAGCACGAGGAGCGCGTTATAAGTGCATTATAAGACACGTTATAAGACACAAGATAAAAAGTCAGTCCACAGTCCAATTAAAAGTCGTGCAAGGAGATGATGCACATCAGTGGGATTCACCTGCACGGCTCAACAGACCAATAAAACGAAATTTTGGTGGAGATTATCCATGTCTAACCACGAATAACCTGCCAGAGACCGGCTCGACTCCAAATCCCTCGTCAGACCCCCTACGTAGTGCGCCTAAGTAGGGCGTAAGGGGAGCGCCATTCTCGGTTCAGCCCTAAAACTCCACCTAACTAGGGCTTTTATTCATTTATTTTTTTTATTTACTCATTAATTAAAAGTATCGCATGTACATTCGTTTCATAAAAAAAAATAAAAAGCTTCGGGTTTGAAGAACGTCGTCGTGTTTAAACGCGCGGGTTCTTTGTTTAACGCGCTCCGCAAGCTAGCTGGCTAATGCTAACGCTGCGTAGCTAGGTTACGGACTGCTCTAATGCTAATCAGAGCGCAGCTAGCACAACTCCGGGGGTCTTCAACGCGACAAGTGGTCTTCTAACAAGTGTCTCTAAAGCCCCACCGGGAGATAAATGAAGAAAAAAAGAGCTTATTTTTCATTTTATTTATTTTTAAACACTACTAACGACGACGTGAACTCGCTTAGCTTAGCATAGCTTAGCATAGCGCGAGCGCTGGTCCACGCCGTGTTAAAACTAGCATTAACTTTTTTTTGGGGTCGTTTTAAAAACTTTTATCACCGGCTCAATCGTGTTTTTGTTTTGTTTTTTTTAATACATTTTTATTTGTATTTATTGTTTATGTTATTTTATGTTATTTTTAAAAATGGTTTAAAAAAAAAAATAAATACTTACTTACCAGAAAGCACACGACTTTCAGTGACGCGCTTTTTTTCAAAAATGGCGGAACAGCAACAAACAAACGGAAAAGTTTTCTCCCGTGTTTTTCCTCTTGTTTAAAATGAACTCGGTGAACGCTCCCGAACTTGCGCGTGCACTCTGGAGCCGGGTTCTGGCCGGGTTCTGGCTGGGTTCTGGCCGGGTTCGGGACGTTAGAACCGCTCGAGCGCTCCGTGTTTGGGTTTAAAGAGTTTCGGCTTTTCCGCGGACCGCTGGGAGGAAGAGGGGCGGCCGGGTTGCCAGGTTGGACTGAATAAAAACTGGTTTGGCTGTGCTCATGTGGTGTGTTCAGAATCAGAATCAGGTTTTATTGCCAAGTAGGTTTAAACATACAAGGAATTTGCTGTGGTATGTTGGTGCATAACAATAAACATGGAATGGAAATGAAATAAGAAAAAAATAATAATAATAATAATAAATAAAAAAGCAAGTACCATAAGAACATAAATATAAAATATACAAAATGTGCAATGTACAATATATCTGTTTATACAAAATGTGCAATGTACAATATATCTGTTTATACAAATGTCCAATGTACAATATATCAGTTTATACAAATGTGCAATGTACAATATATCTGTTTATACAAATGTGCAATGTACAATATATCTGCTGTACATTATCATTGATCTGTTATATTGATCATTATTATTTGGGGGGTTTTTGTTTTGTTTTGCTTTTAGAAATCATCAAAAAAAGTCTTTTGAGGCGTGCACATTAAATTAAATGTATTAAATGATCTTTTAATTCATTGCAACGGGCTCAGGAGCTGAAATGAACGACAATATATGAGACGCAATTTTTCTATAAATGATATAGCGTGTTCATTGTTATTATTATCAATATGTTGCATACAACAGGAATGACCCGAGGTGTGCGCACGTGCAGGATGTGACTCTCTTTTTTGTTTTTTTTAAACGTGCATTCTGCGATTTTTGGAAAGGTTTCGCGACCCGCTTGTCCATAAATACGAATTCAGATTTCCTGCAAATGAATCTTCTTTATGTTTGTTCGTGTGTTTTTATAAACACATGCCGTTCATTTCCACTTTCCACAGTGTGCTAGGCCTCTGTCTAAATATGCAGACTTGCACACGCTAGATCACTTTTTCAGTGAACCGTCTGAATGTCTCCAACAGTGCAGCGACCTGTCGTCAGTGTCGGCCAAAAGACTTTCTTTTTTTATGATTATTACTATTGAATTCAATTTTTATTTTATTTTTAAAAATGGCAAATTTACCACAGACCATCCCAACCTGGTATAATAATAATTATTTATTTATTTATTTATAAAGAAATGTCCAAACGGAATGGGTGTGTCCACAATGTGCATTAAAAAGAAAAGCCTTGGGGTTTTTAACCTTAACCTTCCCAATCTGGCAACCTCATGACCGCTTCCTGGAATGTCCTGTTCTGTGACGTAACGCTGCGAATCCAGACACGCTTATCAGGTGAGCTTTAGGGCGCGGCCTCACAATGAAACTCTCACACACACACACATACATATACACACACACTTATACACACACTCTTATACACACACACATACACACACACACACACACACACACTTATACACACACACTTATACACTTATATACACACTTATACACACACACACACACACACATACACACACACACACTCTTATATACACACACACACACACACACACTTATACACACATACACACACACACACATATACACACATACACACACACACACATATACACACATACACACACACACACACATATACACACATACACACACACACACACACACACACACACACATACACACACACACACATACACACACACATATACACAACACACACACACACACACATATACACACACACACACACACACACACACACACATATACACACACACACACACACTCACACACACACACATATACACAACACACACACACACACATATACACAACACACACACACACACATATACACACATACACATACACACACACACACACACATATACTCACACACACACATACACTCACACACACACGCACACCGGATGCACACACTCAC
>JAOUQW010028557.1:0-10975 GCA_028565825.1 Olivaichthys viedmensis
TATTACAATCATTTTATAGATGTATCTGAAACAAAATGGAGTTTATATCACTGAAAACATTGATTCCAAACTTTTGACTGCTAGTGTAAGAAAACACTTTAGAGTTACCACAATTTTTGTGTATTTTAGGCAAACTTTGTCCTTAATCGGGAATACCATGCATAGTCATCATTTATGAGACAAATAGTTCAATTTGACTACAGAGACTGCAGTCTAAATTGATAATATTGCATAATATCATCTAATATCTAAATTGGTATGTTGACAGTTCTGTATTGGTTTAACTTTTCTCCATAAGTGTTTGTAGCCTTTGAATATAATTGTATCCAAAAAATGTAAATACTTTTCTCTCATGCTCTCTTTCTCAGCTCGTCCCACAGTTTTTCTTCATATGTTTGGGAATCGGAGGTGCTGCACTTTATCTGGTTCGCCTAGCCAGGGGACCCCATGTTACGTAAGAGCCACTCCCTGCATTCTATTCATGTATTTCTGATGATCATGTATTTAATTCCCATCAGGTAAATATGATGAAATGCATAAGCAGAATTGGGAAATAGGAAATGATACATATTCCATGATTATCAGCAGTGCTTTTGTCCATAGTCAAAAGGATACCTGCTCTTTTTTACATTTTGTTCATTTCTCATGTGGCTGACTTGGTGTGACATGGCTATTTTTTCCCATCGCTAGATGGAACAAGACCAGCAACCCTGAACCCTGGACTCAGCTCAGCCCAACATATCAGTATAAGGTGTGTGTACCAAGTATAAACTTCATATTAACAATAACCTGAGCCAAGCAATACTTTACAAACAGGTTTTACTTTGAAATAACTATTAGCACCTGCTATTGATCAATGCCTATGAGTCTCTGCAGACTGTTGAGACAGTCTGACTCATGATGCTGTCACGGACAACACGGAAGTCACAGGTAGGATCCAAGTGCAAGCTTTTATTGAATACAGGGATATTCAGGTTTATAATCGTTAAACAGACAGTGTGGTGAAAATCCAGTAAATCAGTCAGCGAGGGAAACAAATCCAGAGGGTAAGGCAGTAGACGTAATCCAAAATCAGAAACGGATCGTAACCAGATGTCATAACAGAAAAACGCTCAGAACTGCGGATCAACAAAGAAACAGCAAGACTTTGCAATGAATGAAAGGACTCACATTGATGTTGAGGGCCCCACAGAAGGCCTGCTAGACGCAAGAGGTGAACTGGGGACCTCTGGCTGTCACAATGTCTTCTGGGAGCCCGTACTGCCAGAACACGTGTTCGAAGACCAGGTTGGCAGTTTTAAACGAGGTTGGCAGTTTAGGCAGCGGGAGGAGTTTGCAAGCCCTAGAGAAACGGTCAATTATGACCAGGATGGTCGTGTGACCTCGGGACGGTGGCAAGTCAGTGAGGAAGTCCATGGCAATATGGGACCAAGGTCGTTGGGGATCGGCAAGGGCTCTAGAAGGCCGGTCGGATTTGGATCGGGCACAAACGGAGCTGGCAGCTACATATACTCCCTGATGTCCCTCAGGAGTGTCGGCCACCAAAAGGTGTTACTCACCAGCCCTTGTGTTCTGCCGACACCAGGGTGCCCAGATACTACGGACGTGTGTACCCATTGGATGACTCGGTTTTGGAGGTAAGACGGGACATAGACTTTCTCTGGTGGGCAGGTGGAGGGGCTAGGCTCAGAAACACTGGCTCTGTGGATGTCGTCCATGATATCTCAATGAATGGGGGCTACTATATGGGAATGGATGGGTTCAGGGACCTGTGGTAACACCTCCCCTTCATACAGCCGGGGCAGGGCGTTCGCCTTGGTGTTCTTGGACCCAGGTCGATACGTTAGGTTAAAGTTGAACCAGGTGAAGAACAATGCCCATCGGGCTTGGCGCGGGTTCAGTCTCTTGGCTGCTTTCATATATGCCTGGTTTCGGTAGTTGGTGAGGATTAGAAAGGGATGCTGAATGCCTTCTAACCAGTGCCTCCATTCCTCGAATGCCAGTTTAATGGCCAAGAGTTCCCTGTTGCCCATGTCATAGTTTTTTTCCATCGGGGTCATTTTATGGGAATAAAAGGCACATGGATGTAATCGTGGTGGGGAACCCACGCGTTGGGATAGTATCACCCCATCCCGGTCTCTGAGGCATCTACTTCCACCACAAATGGTACATCTGGGTCCGGATGACGTAGGAGGGGTGCCATACTGAACCGGAGTTTGAGGGACTCGAACGCTTTGGCGGCCTCTGTTGACCACTGGAGCTTCTTAGGTTTTCCTTTGAGGAGTTGCGTGATGGGCGCTGCCACAGAACTAAAACCACGTATGAACCGTCGGTAGAAGTTAGCGAACCCTTGGAACCTTTGTACTTCCTTCATGCTGTTGGGTTGGGGCCACTGCATCACTGCCTGTACCTTGGCATCATCCATGGCTATGCCGTGGGGAGAGATTTCGTAGCCCAGGAAGGAGATTGTTGTTCAGTGGAATTCGCATTTTTCTGCCTTGACAAAGAGACGATTTTCTAATAGTCGCTTTAATACTGAACGGACGTGGCAAACATGTTCTTCCATAGTGGTGGAATATCTCTGAGGACTTCGTTGACGTGCGCCTGGAACACGGAGGGCATGTTAGCAAGTCCTTTCGGCATTACTAAATTAATGAAATGAAAACCAGGGTATATAAACACTGGGACTAATGCGGAAGTAATGAGAGTCAGGTGAGTTCAATGAATGGCAGTATTCAGGCGATGGGGACCTTTAGTGTTGTGGTGGCAGTGTCAGGATTGACTGTGACAGATGCATTCAACAACCTCATTATGTAAGTCAAAATACTTGATTGGCCCAAGAAAATTCAGAACCAAACTTTGTGTTCCTCTTCAGAATTATCTATGGTATTTGCTTTTCAGGTTTCAGGAGAATCCATCAAAGCATTCATGAATTACAGCTGTTTTAGTCAACAAGTGCCGCCCAGTAAGGGTTGATTGGCGTATGGCAGCCATATTGTTTATAAATATCAATGTTTTTTTTTATTATTATTGAGAGTCAGACAATAAACCAGATTATACCACTTAGCTCAAAGTTTGAAAAGGTTATAGGATATGGCACCTTTCTGCCAGATGTGTTGTTTCTACTCCTAACAACAGCAACAACAACAAAAATAATAATAATTATAATTATTATTATTTTTCTAGTGTTGCATATAAGATGGTAATAAATATATAATAGTAATACTATGGTATGATATTATGACAGTAATAATAATTACCACTGTGTAAAAGTTAATTTAGTGCTGGCATTTGCATTCTGGATTTACTGATGATGTTGGTTAATGATTTATTATCAATCAACTGTACTCTCTTTATTCCTTAGTTTGTGGCTGTAAATACAGACTACAAGAGCCTGAAGAAGGAAGGGCCTGACTTCTAAAACTAAAATGAATTAAAGTAGCAGAAAATATTCTAATGTTGATAACTTATGTAAAGCAGCAGTTGGTGTTGATCCCTCTGAGGTGGGTGATTTGGATAGCAAATGGATTGGTTTCGGCATTCAATCAGTAAACAAATTACAGTTTGTTTGAAATTCATGATGAGTTGCTAAGCTGTAAATTCATGTAGGTTTAATAAATGTGAACTGATTTTTTCTGAGAAATTTAAGGAAGTACATCATCAGGGTGCCTAACCGTAATTAGTAGTAAATTTTATTTGTTTGCTTCCAAAACATAAGAACTTAATGTTTCTTTACAAATGTATAGTCTTCACTTTGTATCATCATTGGTGACCTATTTTGGTCACCAAAATTTCAAATTGGTCAGGTTCTGATTTCTGCAAGGACAGATTAAGGCTGTCAAAACAAACAAACAAAAAAACAAAAAGAAAAGATATGTCCTAGATGTGAAAAGTAGCTTACATTATGCTTATCTGTATAGAATGGGTATCTTAATACATCACTGCTTCTTAAACATGTGAGCAGACTATTTCAATAGAATGCTAATGGCTCACTGATTAGTAGATTGCAAGTCTTGCTAGTTGGCTAAGGGGGGACATTATTCAGATTATGGGTACTGCCATGCTGTTCGTGCATCTTCTGAGATTGGGACAGTAACCTCTTGAAATAATGCAAATTCATACTATATCTTATACTATACTAATACTATACTTTCAAAAAGGTTATATACTGAATTAGTTATATTGAGATGAAATATTGTACATTTTTGTCTTTTCTTTTTTTTTGCACATATATGTGTTGTAGAAATGTCTGTTGTCTGGATTATAGATGTCATAAGATCCACATTAATAAAAAGTTCTACATCTGCGTGATTTTTTTAATGATACGTCTTTATTGGGGGTTTATATACATGTACTTGGTTACTTACCCAAAGGAAAGATCAGGCATGAGGCTAAGGTCTGTCTGTCCCTTTCATGTTTGAACAACACACATGTTGTGTGATGATGGATGTGTGGAATTTTCTCCTTGTTAGTGCTAATTAGATGAAGAGCAGGACAAAGGGGCAGCTGGAGCTGTTGATGTTACGATGGAGACTTGACTGAGTGCTTATTTGAAAGACTACCATTCAAGCTCCTGTTGCATAAGTGCACAATTACCCATGTGAAGCAGCATTGTAGCACTGGCTTAGAGTC
This sequence comes from Olivaichthys viedmensis, assembly GCA_028565825.1. Classification (NCBI taxonomy): domain Eukaryota; kingdom Metazoa; phylum Chordata; class Actinopteri; order Siluriformes; family Diplomystidae; genus Olivaichthys; species Olivaichthys viedmensis. The sequence goes on from JAOUQW010028557.1 coordinate 4,633, forward strand.
AAACATTCATCACTGGTTTCATTTAGGAATTTAGTTTGCTGTAGAGTTTGTCTGAAATAAAGACTATTCAAATTTAAGAACTTGTTAGAAAACTGATTGAGAAAAAAAGGCAAACCCTCTCAATGGTGTCACATTAATACTACCACAAAGTCACAACATACTTTGTGATGTAATTATGTTAAAATGTACATGTATATATACGTTTATCCTCCTTTAATGATGCATTTTGTTATAAAACTTGCATAAAAAAAGGGGGGGGAAATGAGTGCAGTGAACCAGGATCACCAGTTCTGGTTGAGCTGCATGACCTTTTATTCCGAATATATTTTCTTATTTTCAGCTGATTGAGCTGGCTAGGTGGTTTTCTCTGAATTTTTCTGGTGCTCCATTCATTGATTACAAATCTATTGGAGATGTTTCATCCACTAATTGGATACAGAGTTTAATTCATACAGCCCATTTTAGTTTGAAGAGGCAACCAGTTGCTTGGCCTTCCTTATGGCACTGGCAGTTACACACACAGTAGAAACATGGTCAGAAAAACAGTAAAATCAGTAAACTTCCTGTCTGTCCTCTCTATTTGTAGAATTCAAAGTAAACCCAACTGAAAGATGATGCTGTCTTGCTGATAAAGTGGCCTCCCTGGGTTTGTACTGTAAACACTCAGGTCATGAGAAAGAGGGAGACGTGCAGAGAGAAACAGATGCTTATTTTTTTGACCTACAGCTTAATGTGCAAAAATAGCCCTCTGTTAAGGGAGTTCACACATATACACATGAACATGGACATGCTTAAAGATACTTTCTGCATTTCTCCATCTCCTATTACAAGTCCTCAGGCTTCTTTTATCTGTTTAAATCTTATTTATTTTTTGCTCTCAGGGACAGGAAATAATCCCAAGACATACAGGAAATGTGCAGTTTTTAGTGTTTACAGAGTAGTCTCAGTCTCAGAAAACAAACCTTTCTCAAATTGGTAGCAACCTACCGTGATCCCATAAGCCTTTATTCTAATAACATGCAAGATTACGTTTGTGGCCTGATATTGACCTTAAAGTGTGTGAGTTTATGTGTAAGGGGCATCTAAAAGTATGTAAGTAAGTAGCTTTTGAAAATATAGGCTCTGATATGGTTCCTTTCACCAGACCTGGAGGAAAAGATCAAAAAGCTTTGAGGAGCATCTGGCTTTGGTAAAAGCTTAGGGCAAAAAGAAAAGCCCAGAATAATTTGTTACTAGAGGTACAACAGGCCTCCACAACTCCCTCCACTACCGTAATAAACACTGTAAGACCGAACACCCTTCTAATTATAAGAGACAGTAAGAAATGATTTTGTTCACTGTGAACTTAAGTACATTATCTTTTTATGGGCAGAAAGCCTAGGGAAAGAAACTATCCAAATAATTGATTATGGATTCTGTAAACAAAATCAAATACTGTACTTATAAACAGAGCAAGATACATTTTTAAATATGAATTATTTTGATTATTATTTTTGACATCAATGAATTGTAGTCTGCAGTGATCTACTGTGTAGTGTGTGTATCTTGTAGTAGTTAACCCAGTTAACTGCTAATAGTCAATAGGACTGTTAGCTAAGTATATAGTAGATAGCCCACTAGCTTAGGTTAGGACAGCTGGGGGAAACCTTAACAGTTCTCTAATGGAAGACATGCAGAATTACATAATTTATTTACTAGATTCAGACAAGTAACCTAAATTTCTTTGTCTGAATTTGGAGTATTGCATCTAATATTGTGATATTGTGAATTTCCTAGCTATCAAAAGTGTTTTGGGTCCAATTCTATCATTCTTTTTAATGCATCTTAAAAAGTATTTTAATGCATACATTTGGCTCTTTTTAAGAAAATAAGTAGTCAATAAAATACATGTTTCTCTTTCTTGTAGTTGAATATATTTGAGATGATGGGATAAAGTGTTCAGCTAAGATAAGAAAAAGGTTTTTTGCAGTGGGAACAGTGTGATATTTAGTGGCACTAAATTCCCACTCTGAAGACACAGGGAGACATAACATGTCTAGAGCAGGATTTCTTTGTGACAAAGTCTGTTATAAATAGTGCTGTAAGATTAAAATTGGAAAAACAATAATACATACTGTATGTACAGAGCTCCAAGAAAACAAAAATGAAATAATTATTTATTAAATTACTGGCCTTAAGGTTAGGTTTAGGTATAACAGTACTTGACTATACACTAGCGTTCAAAAGTTTGTGGTCACCCGTCATATTTTATGAACAGACATTATTCTATTCACTAAACTCTTCTACAATGTAGTAGATCTAATATAAACCACACCCCTCAAGGTATTTTTAGAGGTTTTGTTTGGTATTTAAAGTATTTTGGGAAAAGATATTTAAAAATCATTTAAAAAGTGAAATGATAAAAATGTAATGATAAAGGAGAAATGACTACACAGAGAATTTCAGTATATTATTTAAGTATCCACTTCAAGATTTGATCACCGCTTTCCAATAAAAGAGGAATTCTGGCTATTAATGTTTATATTAACATCAAGAGTGATGCTATAAAACATTCAAAGTCATTTTGTAGACATAATTCTGGACACAATGTTTTATAGCTTTCTACAGATGATTTGAAACCAAAGTGCATAAACACTAGAATCATATTACAGATGTATCTGAAACAAAATGGAGTTTATTACTGAAAACATTGATTCCAAACTTTTGAGCAGTGACCCCAAACTTTTGACCGCTAGTGTATATTTCATATTTTAATATTAAAAGCTATGGTACATAACTTAAGTTGGGTTGAACCTCAGGTTCTGATTAACTGCAAGGCTACAACCCTCACAGTGTGTCTGGCGAGAACACAGCTGAAAAATTCCTCAATCAGGGGAAAAAATAAAAAAAGAGAAAGGTGACCCTGGGGTGGTCATTGAACCAGGCGCGAACCAGAGCAGCCCGAAGGAAACTCGTGTTATCCCAAACGGCAATATATTGGGCTCCGGTTGCCCTGGCTCCCCATCCTGTTGTAGAATGTTATTGTGCAGCTGATCTAGAAATTGAAGCAGTTGTGCCGTATTGTATAGACCCACTTTGACATGGCGGTGGAGGAGGAGGAGGCCATGATTGCTGATGGCTGTACATAGGGTGACGTTGCCTTTCCTCTGGCCAGGAACTTGTATGATGGCACAGTGACCAATGTTGCACCCCCTTTTGTGACTTTTTGTTAGGTTGAACTCTGCCTCGTCAATGAAGATGTATTCATGTGGGTCAGCCATGGCATCCAGCTCAAAGATTTTCTCCAAAAGTTTTTAAAAAACACACCACACATTTTACTACAAATACAGTACTGTAGTGTACTACTGTATTGGAATAAAAGATTGTGTACTATAATGTAAAGCACCAAAATGCATTTACTGTAACATTACAGTGCTGTATTGATATGCTGAAGAGATGGGTCATACTCTACATACTGTAAAAATTCTGTACAGTATAGCAATTACCTGCACATATTGGAATCGTTGCTCCTTAACTCTGAATTCCTTTCAAAAGGCACACGATACAGCTGCTTTGTCCTCATGTGGTTCTTCTGAAGGATCCACTCAGTCGATGGTGGAAATGCTGATGCTGTCAATTTCTTGGAAGACTACCTGGTCTTCAACTGTTCAGGTTTGAATTTCCCTCAAATGGATGGCATTGTTGGCAATCAACCTACTCACCAGGGCAGTCTCCTGCTCAGCTGTGAAAAGTCTCCACCTACCTCCAATAGATAGCCACCTGCAAAAATGAAATTTGACCATTACCGACCTATGATCATCCATTACTCTGGTAAAAAGTACACTGAGAACAAAGTGGAGATTCGGTCTATATGCACTACAGCATTACATGTATTACAGTAACAACAAGGCAAATTACCCGTTTTCCATTCTGAAAGTACAGACAATGGATGCAACTGTGTAACAACTTAGGTTGGGTTGCACTAGGTGTCCAGCTTCTCTCATAGTCCTCCCATGTATCAGCACATGATGAACTAGGGTGGCGCAGATTTCATCTGAGATTACCCGTCTCCGTCTCCGTCTCCCAACTTCAACATTGTTAGGCCCCATTGTTCCAAAGCACACAGACATGCCTCTAGGCCCTATATATTGACCCTGTAATTCTGATTGGTGTGTTAACAATACAAGATGGCCGTTGTAACAATAACCTTTTTCTGTTAAAATCAAAAAAATCTAAAATCTAAAACATGGTTCCTGTATTGCTGTCACACTGGAAAGCCTAAAATAGGAATAGTAATTCAAAGTCAAAGCTGTCAGGTCAGATTTAGTGTGGGTTTTTCAGACTTATACGACATACATCATAACGCCATAACCTTGGGTACAAAAGAAGGTCCGTCCACATTAATAAATAAATAAAAGGTAGGGTGCCTAAGACTTTTTAAGCATATAGTTAAGTTTTGTCTAAGTGATGTATGATAATTTTCATTCTACTTATGTTATGGCCAGATCATTTCGTTGATTGGTTATAGGATCTTATACCAATGGCCATGACAGTAACACATTATTAATTTTATAAAGACGCAATGTTTAAAAGTGTAGTATTATTTTGGGCATTAAAATATGGAAATATGGCATGGAAATGCAGAAATAAATAAACTAGGAATTAGGAAGAAAATAAGAACAGTGCATATAACAGATATACCTTAATAGACTGGCAAATAAGCTACATGTCATTTCACTGGATTGGGTTTTCAGCCATGTGCATAGACATAACTAATTAAATACATAAAGTATAGATAGATAGTCTGGAGGTGTGTGTATAATGTGGTCTCTTTTCCTCTCCATGATGCTCATAAGTATGCTACTAAAATCACTCAGCGATATTTTACTGCAATTCTCATATATAAAATATATTCAGTTACAAACATGTTTTTTAAAACCATTATTTCAGGGGGCTTAATATAGCAAGCAAGCGTTTCAGATTATCATTGCTGATCTATATGATCAAGGTTAATAAAACCTGGAACATCATGTGATGGTGTGTTGTTTTTTTCTTCTTCCTTTTCCTGGTATAAAGACAAGCATAATTGCAGATTAAAGGTACTCTTTCATGTTTGAGTCTTTTCCCTCCCCAAAATGCCTGTGGATGGGCCTGGGATCTAGATCTACATCCGGATTCCTGTAAAGCTGCTTTGTGACAATGTCCATATAGCGCTATACAAATAAAATTGAATTGAATTGAACTGTGTGTAGCCCAACCACGGGTTGCTTGCAATAACATATTTCTACCAGAGAGGCCTTCAAATCCCCAAAACCAACATACAGTTACTAGAAACATACAGTATATTAATACACATTTGAACACAAACAATTTAGGTATTTTAAACACACGGTTATCAAAGCTAGATAGCCAGATAAGATCTATCTCTACTGCAGAACTTCTCATAGTTCACCTTCCCTTTTTGTGTTTGTGTGATTATATTATTTTACTCATAGATGCAATGTAAATGTAAACAAACCATTTAAGAGTTTTTTTAATAGGATTGTCATTCACTGAATTAAATTAAATTAGGAATTTAGGAATTAAATATACTTCTAATCATCCCCCCCACCACCACACACACACACGTATGCATTCCAGCACACATCACTGCAAAAATAAATAAATAATAATAATTCCTCACAAGCAAAAATGTAATACAAAAATAGCTGCTTTATTTCGAGACAAATCTTAGTTTGTAGAGCAAAGATCAGTCTGAAATTGAATGTGTATCTTAATCTCTGAATAGTATATGAATGTGAGTAAATAAGCTGCCATGAATCTTGCCGTTCTTTGACATGTTTTCTCAAACATGGGCAAGCCTTCAATAAAAAAAGACCATGACCATGCTAGGTAAATACAGTTGATAAAAATCTAATATCCTTGGATGAATGTTACAAAGACTTAAAATCCAGTCAAAGCATAGACATTCACAACATAATATGACGTCTATCTCCGATAGGTTAGTTTCTTTAAATTAAATTATTTGTGTGTGTGTGTGTGTGTGTGTGACTGTGTGTGACTGAGTGTGTGTGTGACTGTGATTGTGTGTGACTGAGTGTGTGTGTGACTGTGATTGTGTGTGTGACTGAGTGTGTGTGTGTGTGTGACTGTGATTGTGTGTGACTGAGTGTGTGTGTGAGTGTGTGTGACTGTGATTGTGTGTGACTGAGTGTGAGTGTGTGTGTGACTGAGAGTGTGTGTGACTGTGAGTGTGTGTGACTGTGATTGTGTGTGTGACTGTGATTGTGTGTGTGACTGTGATTGTGTGTGTGACTGTGATTGTGTGTGTGACTGTGATTGTGTGTGTGACTGTGATTGTGTG
>JAOUQW010028558.1:0-10974 GCA_028565825.1 Olivaichthys viedmensis
GACATTTAATTTCAATGTATACGAGGTATATGGAGAAATGACAATAAAAACCTACTTGAACTTGAACTTGAACTTGACAGACGAGGAACAGCTGGGAACATTTGACATACTACACGTGACAGGGAATAAATCATAACAAAAGCGCGTGGTCACATTGTGTCACGTGCACAGCCACGCGTGTGACAGAAAACAGAAGATCCAAGCAGACCGTTGACATCGGCCAGCACCTCGATTCACCCCAGGACAAAGGGTCTGGCTATCTATGCAAAACCTATGGCTACGACTTCCATCACGAAAGTTAAGTCCAAAGTTAATTGGCCCATTTCAAGTACTCAGACAAATAACCCCTGTTTCTTACCGTTTACAGTTACCCCCACAGTATCGGATATATCTCACCTTCCATGTCTCACTACTTCAATCCCGTTTGCTCTTCCACACAGGTCGGCGCAGCTAATGATGATCCTCTCCTCCTCCTCTTCCCTTGGTCGTTGACGGACAAGCTGCGTATACAGTTCGAACCCTCCTGAGCTCTAGGGATTGGGGCAGACTGTTCGACTTGTAGACTGGGAGGGTTATGGCTCAGAAGAACGCTCTTGGGTACCATCTGAGGACATTCTCGACCAAACCCTGATAAGTGATTTCCATCACAAGCACCCAGAATGCCCAGCACCCAGACCTAGAGGTAGACCCTGGCGCCAACATGCCTACGTTTCACCACCAGAGGTAACCATCTCCTGAATACTAAGTTGTCACTAATCACTTCCGGATTGAACTCACCTGTTCCTCATCAAGTCAACAACACAGTATATAAACCCTGCCTCACCTAACAAACATTGGGAAGTCTTGCCAATTCCATTGTGCAGTACAGCGCGGTTTCCCTGTGTTTATTATTCTATCGTGCATGACCCGGAACTGCTTTTTGACCTTGATTTTGGATTACCCCTTTGTTTTGACTGCCTGGTTTGTACTCTCTCTCTGGTTTCGAGACTCTGCCTGGTTAACGTTCATGTACCTGGATTTCTCTGTTATTAAACTCTGCATTTGGATCCAACCTCTGTGTGTAACCTGATCCCTTACAAACACTTGTCAAAATGTATGCCATATATTTGCTGACCTTTGAGTGTATTCTGCAGCCCACACATTATTTTAGCTTATTATGTGCCCTAAATTAGGGCTTTCTTTTTGTAGCCAACAGAAAAACTTACTTACACATGACTAGATCATATAATAGCTTTTCTGTTTCTGTTCTTATTTGGGTAGACATGTTTGCTCTTCTTGTTGAGCATAAGACATGGCCAGTTATAGATTTTAGCAAGGCCTTTGAAAAATAACCACTGCTGCTACCCCTAACTATCATTGTACATGCATTGGCAGGCTATAGTGGTGTCTGTAAAATCTTTCCAAAATGATCATTAAGGATATTTCATTATCTCCATATTGCCAAGGTCAGTCTGTCCATATATCCAGTTTACAGCTGCTGAGGGAATATGCTGCAAGTGTAGTATAATAGACCAGAAAATGTCCACACCAGAAATGATGGCAAATCAATATCAGGGCCCAGCTCATCAATATAAACCCCATTTTCACCAACAGGAAGAAGCACTCAAGAAAAAAAAAGGCAAAGGAAAACAAATTAAATCAAAGAGTGAAAAATATAATAAAATAACATTAAAAATGTGCTTTTTGTTGTTGTTCATTGTGCTGGGAGCTAGTTCCCAAACTAGAAGAGTTCTGAAACCAGGTTTGGGTGGATTTTTCTGTTAATCTACCAATGAATCAATAGGATGATTGCAAATGGTGTGGTGTAACTTTATTATGGCACTGAGCATGGATAGTAACAATGACTTTGCTTCTTTCGTTCCAATTATGGCCTTTAAGAGCACCTTTAGCCACCGGGTCATTTCACCAACGTGCTCAAGGGAGCGCAATTGGGGATCTTTTCTTCCCACTACCATCAGACTCCACAATGTCTCCTCCCAGCGTGTTATCATGCCCCCTGTTTCGCAGGACAAATAATAGGACACAATCCCATCTTATTATACAATAATTTACCCACATACAAACACCATCCAATGTTCTTTGCTAATTTTGCACTCCTTAATGTTTTACACACTTGGAAATGTTCCTTCACACAAATCTCAAAACCTCATCCCACACACACACTGAAGGATAATGTTTAAGTCGATGCTGTGATGTTGTTTGTGTAAATATTTGTAGTATGTGAAATTAGGTGTATTTATTCTGTGTATTTAATGTCTTGTGTTTTGTTTGGCTACTGTAGTGCCCAAATTTTCCCTTGGGGATCAATAAAGTACATCTATCTATCTATCTATCTAATGTCTGTATGGCATATTGCAGTCTGTTGTTATTCTGCGTACATATGCTTCTACAGTATTTTCATGTAGCTACAATATGCAAAGTTTTGTGTCATTTGATCATATTAGACAGTCCTGATTTAAGTCATTGCCATATGTAATTTACTATTTCATACCTTGTTGATTCATGTCTTTATTTCACCTGCATAACACGGTAACACTTTATTTGGATAGTCCACTTTAGACACTCTACAAACAGTCAAATAACCATCTACAGACTATCAACTTGTCCCTTTTTTCTTTCACTTTATTTGGATAGTCCAGTTAGTGGCTGTTGATGTTGATGAGATCATCTATAGAGAATCAAGTTTTCCCTAGTCCTATCAGAATTTCAACTCCAGTCCATGTGTACTCTACAACAACATACAATTTCTGACATGTTGTTAAAAGATAGATAAACATCATGTAACATGTAAGATGGTTTGTAGCGTGTCTAAAGCGGACTATCCAAATAAGGAGTTACCCATAACACATATGTGAATTGATGCAGAACTACCATACATATTAGTGACTCCTATTTCATCTACTTGAAACCATATCTTTTTTTATCATCAATAAAACGTATTAATCAATATTTGCAGCACCCAGCACATAACTGTGCTTGACCAGTTAAATAATGGGAGCCTGGGGCTGTGTAGGCAGTTGTAGCTAGCCTGGGGCACTATTTATTTATGCAGAAATCCGCTACTCCGACAATGTTATGAAGGGAGAGGTGATAGTTCATGTTACTCAACTTGAGTGGAAAGTTTCAAGGTTTGACTGTGTGACATACAGAAATGAGCCTTGTATACCTGGTTCACATTCTTGATGATCTTGTTTATTTATCTTTTAGATTGAATAAAAATACTTGTGCTGTGTCTTCTGTGCAGTATTTTTTTCTACTGTGCTGTGTGCCATCTTGCCATCTTCTTTTTCAGAAACTATGCTGGCACATACATTCTCTCTCACTCAAAACCCCAAGCACATTTTCTTCCCTTCTGTTGCTAGAAATGCTTATTAACAAATTCTGTGATTTGTTAATGGCATATTGACCAAATATGGTTTAATACGGTGTAGGTCGCAGAACTGTGGCAATCTATGGTGGCAAGTGGCCCATGCCGCAAATATTTTAATATAGTAGCACAAGCTGTCAAAATTGATTGCTGCTCCAGTGACAGATATTGTGGGTGAAAGCCCCATTGATACCATGCAAGACACTGCCTGAAGCTGACCCACATGTAAATCCCTTAACAGCTAGTGAATGTTCAATGTCTCCAGGACATTGTGAGATTATACAGAGCCAGACAGCAATTTGGCTTTGCCTTGTAAAAGTCACCTTCTCTATCCCACACAAAAATCACCACTAAGTTAATGCATGTGTTCAGAGGAATAAAGCAAAAGCAGTAACAAAGATATTCCTTTTCCCAAGATAACCTTGAAGATGCATGCCGCTTTTGCATTCCATGGCATGGAAGTGCACATACACAGATGTACAGAGAGCCAATCAGATTACAATCTTCAAGATCCTGAATATTGTGATCGGTACAGTGTAAAAAAAAAAAGATATCAGACGCTCCATAGCCTATTTATTATTGTCTAGGAATTATGGTTTATATGGAATATAAGTAAATGGCTAGCTATAAGAATATCAACATACCAGTTATCACTGGGATCAGTAGGCAGGTACTGTAGGTATAAATTATAGTCAGCAGTCAGCAGGAGCTCGTTGTCCCCTGAAAAGGAGAAGGAGCTTGTGGGCCTGAGGATGGCAGGAGTAGGATCAGGATGTGAGCATGAGCTTGTAGGCCTCAAGATAGCAATAGTAGGATCCTGGTGAAGCAGGCCTCACTATTGCAGCATAACTTAAAGAGGAGAGCCAGTGTGTCGCCCAGTCATGAGGGGTCTATGAAACACCAGCAACTCCCTATTCCATCGTCAACTCTATTCACATGATTGCAATATCTCAGTTCACCAAAACTCTCTATGCCCTTTGTCAATGCATGCTATTGAAACCCATGGAGACTATTAAGCACTTCAGTAGACAAAGAGATGACGTTGGTGTTGAGTTGAGAAGTAAGGAGTCTATGTGCGCTCTCTTTTTGTTCATTTTTATTCTGGGCTGTGTGTTAGCTGGCCATCTTAACTGAGGTCTACCATAATCACTTTGCTGACATGGAAAGAGATAGAGAAAAATAGGTTTTGTTTTAAATTTGACATGTATTTTAACAAATCTTAATATTTTCTATTTTCTATAGCCTCCAACCATAATTCAGAGCTACAGCAGATTTGTATTGTGTGTGTGTGTGTGTGTGTGTGTGTGTGCATGTACGTGCGTATTTTCTGCAGGCTCAGTTTTAGGACAAGGGCCAGACTGGGGATTTATGTGGCCATCCATTGGAAATGACCTGCTTCTGTCATTGCATGTGTGCCATATCACGAGAGGTCCTAAACTATATTGGCAAAGCTTTGACAGACATGTTTGTCACTCAGTCAATTTGGGAGATACCAGGAAAGCAGTATTATTCCTTTGGCAGCCCCTTCTGCCATTCTCTTTCTCTATCACTTCTTCCATCAACTCTCTCTCCCTTCACTGTCAGATGTGAGAACATGTTATAATATGTGAATATGATAGCCAGGCTGGTTGTCAGGTCCTCAGTTTAGTGATTGTTCTAACAAAATGAAACACTTTTCAGTGGCCTCCATGTTGCAACTTGTTTACTTATAATATACAGCCAATTTTCAAATTCTACCCTAACCTTTTTTTCCTGATACAATACAAGGGTTTGTACTGTATCAGAAAGCTCACTGTTGTATCTTGCTAGTACTTGTGACTATAGTCCGTTTAGCTGGAACAGTGACATCTGCTGGAAAATATTCAACAGAAACATTTTAAAACTGGTAGAAATTAATGATTTTGATAATGACTTTTTAGAAATTGATTTACATGTGCAGCATGTGTGTGGGTTAATATTTAAGAATATGAGCACCAAAGCTTAAAGGAGGAGCTAAAAATATATATTTTTAAAACTATATTAAAAAATCTCAAAAATAAATCAATTTAATACTTTTATACTAATACTACACCTTTTCAGACTAAATTATTCAATTAATTATTAGATGACAATAACTCAATTTACTACTACTGACATATAGTTTATTACATGAGACAGTGTGTTTACATGAAACAGAGCATACAACACAGCATATCCATATAGACTGCAGAAACACAAAGCAATGTCTCATTAGATAGTCCCCAACTCATATTTTTCTTTATCAAATTATGTAAGTGGGATTGATTTTGATTTTGGCTATCCACTGGAAACGTGCAATTAATTTAATTATGTTTCACATTAAAATATTCATCATAATTATTATCCAATTAAGACATATTATGCCACATTAAATGGCAAACATTTAAATTAATTTACAGTGATATCTATTTTCACCAAAAGATGCATTTTATGAGTAAATATAAGGACTAGGAACAGTGAGGGTTTTAAATGAGACTGTGTGAATCTGTTGTAATTTTGTAAATATCACTAAATGGATGGCAGGTCATTAACATGATCTGTAGCTTGCTCCCTTGCTCATTGTGAGCAGATCCATACAGCCAGGCTTCTCTTCCAGCCAGGCTAATGAATATTTTATAGAGATGCAGACATCTCCCTCTTACACATCACATCTTACACATTCGGAGGAGGGAGATGTTTGCATTTTAAAGGGGAATGTACAGACACATCTTAAATAGGAAAAATCCATTTTGACCATCTATTTCTATTCATTAATGAATCACTGCTGGTCTCTGGAGAAAAAAGAACCATAAAAACCTCTCTCCCTATGGATGGTAATATTGTGATCTTGAGAAAAAAAAATGCTTTTATGCTTTTTAGTGCTGTATGCTTTAAAATGGGGGAGGCAGAGATGGGGAGTGAAGATGGTAGTGACAGCTATCACATTAAGGACCAGGTTGTTGAATGAGGTGCTATGGACATGCTTTATAATAAGAGGGGACAAGGTCAGATCAATAACTAAAACTGAGTTCTCCAAATATAGCATTAGTATGTTTTGATCATTAAGATGTTTGGATTATCTTCTTTTATATAGACTGTATTATAATGCTAATGTATCAGATATTTCATTTATTGTATGACAGTCACTGCTTTGTGCGGCACAAGAGAAGATTGGAGATGTTTGAAATTTTAATGATGAGTGAATCAAAACAGAAATGTGATAATCGGGTAATCCAACATTTTCACATTGTTTTAAGGAGAAAAGAGTCGTTGTCAATGATGATGTTTTGCACCATCTCTTAAAGTTTCCACACACTGTGTTTGGAAGAGAATTTTTGGACATTTAGCTACGTTTATTGCCATTTTAAAAGTGCAGCATTGCTAAACTGTTTTAGATTGTGAGCTGTACTTTTATTTTGATTATTAGCCATGATTGTGAAATTAAAATTGCACTGAGAAATATACAATGTATATTAACAAATCAAAGCATAATAATATCAACGCAGCATCCTAGAAGCAAACAGTAAATCACCAATATAAAACATTTCACTAAGTTTGTTGTTCATTTAGAACATGAGCAATGAACAGGTATTTCCAGAAGGGGCCATTCTCACTTAGCGTGTGTGTGTGTGTTTGTGTGTGGTGCGTTGTATTTGTATGCTGGACTGAGATTTCATTAAGCAGCATGAGGGTATAATAAAATGTGTTTCTGTTTTCATCATGTTTTAGTGCACACCAGTTGTGACCAGCTCTTTGTTTAAACACTCCACCTCCCTGACAGACTCAGGGGACTGCCCACCTAATCCATAGCGTCTGATTCATACATCCATGTAAACTATTGCCTTTAATTTTGGATTATCTTGTTTTTTTATGTGCCAGAAAAAAGTATTTTAGCATTTTATGTGCTGTGTATATATAATGAATAATCCTGAAGTTTTTCCTCTGACAAAACTAGAACTTGCATTGGCTTAAATGTGCTGTAATACAGGCATTCATTCTCCCATTCTTCTGTAGTTGAATCACAGTGGGGAGGCTGACCATTAAAAGAGCATAGTTATATTTGGACATTTCATCCTTTTCACACATGCCTGGCCTCGGGCTATTCCAGCTTAAGTGTTTTTACTGCCCGTAAACCAGCAAGGTTATTTTCCCTTCCTAATGGTCAACCATGCCAAACCAGAACATAATGAGTGCTTGCCACCAAGGATTGTTGTTTTTTTCCTAAGGACCAAATTAAAAAAGAAATCCCAAGCACTCACATCATTACAAGAAGCCTAGAGGAACTATTTCCAGGTCATTAGTTGGTGTGGCTGGCCTTCCTGCTCCTTCCTCCTCCTCTTACTGACTGGGAGGGTAGGTGATGAATTGTGCATCCTTTCAATTTGGGCCGCAGTTGTTAATGAGGATTTCCTTTACTTTTCCTCCTTCCTCCATACAACCACCGCACATTCTATTGTTTTATTGACTATTAAATCCATTAATTAATCTTCTGAATTTCATCTAATTCTAACATAATTTATTAAAATGAGTTGTGATAGATGCTTTAGTTACAATACAGCAAGTTTGAAGAGTAATATATAATCTGTAGTCCTAGAAGATTTGATGTACATTGGTGGTGTAGTGTTTACTGGGGTCCATTTTGTTGTTCCCACATAATGAAAATCTACTATGTTTTATGTGAAAAGCTGGAGGATATATAAGGTAATCAGGTGTGCAGGGCTAAGAATTGCACATTAGTTCCCAGTGGTCATGTGGTTATCTGATGAGGTCTGACATGTGAAGCATGACATAATGCCAATGGGTGGCCTGTTGAGGGGGCTGCACTAGTGAGGTCACTGGTCTTCTAATGACCTCCTCAGGCTTCAGCAGTGGTGGCTTCAGTACAAGTGCTCTCACACACTTTTAATGTTGTTTTACTCTCTGTACTGTCTTTCTCTCTGTCAAAGAGTCTTCTCTTTGAAGAACCTCCTATGGTATCAAGCCCTCTCTCTTAGAGTATTCAAACTCTTACTTCCCCACATCATCTCTCTCTCTCTCTCTCTCTCTCTCTCTCTCTCTCTCTCTCTGTGTCTCTCTCTGTCTGTCTCTCCCTGGCTGGTTTCAACTTTCACTCTCTGCTAAGCCTGGGTGCTCGTTGGCCTTCATCAAGAATTGAGGGCAAAAGGACAGGGCCAGTCAGGTCCTAAATGCCCAGCAGCCTCTTTATTTTCAAACAGACCATTCTGCACTGTGTCGGCTGAGAAAACCTTTGGGTGTGGGTTAGAATGGTCAATCTGCCTTCTTGGGTATGGATGGGTGTATGTACGGTATGGATATTTGTGGCATCCATCCCATTCACCTGTGACTACATGGTATGAGCAAAATACAATTACAATTGCATTTTTCTTTACATACATATCATTGTTTTGTACATTATGTACATAAGCATCTAAATATATTGTACTCAAATGCTCATTATTGGGAACCTTTGATATTAGACAGCCTGACCAGTTGCACTTAATGTATAATTAATGTATTTCTGACATGGAGCTTACACTTCACTTACATAGCAGATGAGCTTGTATTTTAACCTGTTTAAATCCACACCAGCAGTAAGACACGTTGTAAAAATGCGCACCCATCTGTCCTGCTGTGTGTCTGCTATGTAAGTGAAGTGTAAGCTCCATAGAAATCCACCCAAATCCATTCATAACTGACATTACTCTATTAAAATAACCAATTTATTTACATTTATTTACAACAGTCAGTAATATTAATGCTGTTAGGATACCAGTAGCTATATCAGTCAGTTTTGCACTTCACACAAGGTCAACCTCTCCCGAGTTGTGCCGCACTTTTATAATTTGTACATATACAGTGACATTTACAGCATTTAGCAGACGCCCTTATCCAGAACAACTTAAAACAGAGCACAGGGTCATGATACAGTGCCCCTGGAGCAGAGAAGGGCCTTGCCAGCAGTGGCAGCTTGGCAGTCCGGAGGCTTGAACCCACAACCTTCTGAGCAGTAATCCAGAGGCCAGAGCCCTAACCACTGACCCATGAGTTTTGGACCCAGAAAGTTTTGGAAACAAAGCTCGTAAATACAGTTCATGTATTGTTTTAATTGTAGGCCTAACTTGCCACAATATAGCATGAATATTGTATTTTATCATGTAGCTGGAAACCCTGCCGAGTAGAAAAATAGGCTTTGTGTGTGTGAAAGCGTGCAGCCGGTGAACTGTGTCATTGTGTCTATATTCATAATTTACCTACTGCACATTTTCTTGTTTATGCCTTTCGATCTTTGCATTATCCTGATATCTGAATATTTAATTCCTTGCATGGTTTAAACCGATTGTGGATTTTGGACTGTTGGCATTCAAAATAAAAACCCACACACTTGTAACCAAGTGTCTGCCTTTGTGACACTACCACTAAAATGTCTACATAAAATCTAGTGATAGAGACAGAAAACAAATTTGCTTTCTGTCATCCAGCTGGTTGTTTCTACCACTAAAAAATCGATATGAAATCTGTAAGTGAAAGCTAATCGTATGTCATTACAAAAATCTCACTGTGCTGCACTGTGCACACTCAAATCTTAAAGGGAATGAGAGGAGCTGATTTGATTGGATATCGCACCTTTTTTATAATGTATTCACTCAACCCAACCCTATGGAGTCCATTTTGTGCCAAAAGTAGTATCAAAAGCTAAAGTACTTGCTCCCTTTAATACTCTTTTTAATATTTTTTTTGCATCTGGATTTTTTCCCTTTGCTTCTGACTTTTGGCAAACTTTTCATGGATAGGCGGGTCTTAGAAAAAGGTGCACACCCTAAATGTCTATTGGTCAGCTGGAACATGGAGTGAGACATTCTCTGACCCCTTAACCACGCTCACTCAGTGATCCGTGGTGCCTCACTTAACATGGCAGACCCACCCAACCGAGCAGGAATATCCAGCTGGGCTTGAACATGAAACTTATGCTGTAATCACATAATTACTACAGGATCCTTCTCTGAAATGCAGTCTATTTGTTATTATTATTATTATCAATTTATTATTATTTCACAAACAGACTTTAACCTAATGTTGGCCAACTTGGCTTGCTTTGATACTTAATATTTTGCTTGCGGATTGTGTAATTTTGTTTAATGCTTTTGGCACAAAACTGACTCCATACATCCCCTTTTTACATGTGTGCCACTCTGCACCACGTTACCACCTGTGCTGGTCACAAAAATACAAAAAATATACAACACTGCAATTGTATGCCTTGTTTTTGCACGTGCACCATGATCACGCAAATAAGGTCTTTAGTGTGTTAAGTTTCATAGATGTTCATTCATCGTCATAAGTATCAAAACGACTAATAATATCAAGATATTAATAGTGAAGAAATCAGTATTAAAGGTCTAGAGACTGAGAGGGTCATGGCAAAGGTTAAACGTTTTCTTTTGATTCTTTCCAAACAGTTTTTCTGTTGATTTGAATGTTTTTGGTTGTTGTCTTGTTGCCAGATACACCAATATTATAGTATTATAGTTGTATCTTCTTTGATTTTTTTTGTATATAAATGGAGTTATGAAATAACTGAAGTTTGGGAGAAAGACCACGCCTGAAGCTCC
>JAOUQW010028559.1:0-10973 GCA_028565825.1 Olivaichthys viedmensis
AAAGTCTGCACACCCCTTTCACCTTCTCCACGTTTCATTACATTACAGACTTATTCTACAGTAGATTGAGTTCATTGGAGGATGGAGCTCATTTATAAAGCTGGAAGGATTCTGATGTCCTTCATTAGACTGCAGCCTCGTGTGCCCGTGCGCCGGGGAGTCCATCAGGCCAGCTGTCTGATTAATATTCAACAGCACTGAATAACCTGCCAGCAGGAATAGAAATGGATCTGCAGCACGGCTCTAAAAGCCACCTGTAATTTATGGCCTTGCAGAAAGTCATCAGCACCTGTGGGCTCCTGCTCCACCATCCACACCGCTGCTCCGCTGGCTCGGCTTCCGCTTAACGCCCTGGTGCTCTTTCCATTAAGTGTTGAGGTGCTGTGTGCGGAACGAGAAATGAGAGCCATAGGAATTTCATTTTCTCTGCTCGAGGACTTTTTCAAGGCTTTTGGCTTCCTCATTTTGCTATTTTTGATGGTTCAGGGACAAACTTTTTAACTGCTGCTGTACAAAAATCAACATCAAGAGGAAGGCTGGAATTCTCGAGGGACCTCACGGTTTGGATTTGGGCTTGGTGTGCTACGATATGATTTCAAACCGATTATTGCGTCATGCATCATGATTTGTTCATTTCTCAAACTTACTTCATACTGGAAAAATGAGAACGCCTCACTTGCTGCTTTAAAAACATAATAAACATAATATTTTCATCCATCATGAAAAACACTAGACTCGATGTATTTCTATTACATTTACTCATCTGGAAGACGCTTTTATTCAAAGCGATTGAGCTGAGCAGTTCCGGGTTAAGAGCCTTGCTCAAGAACCCGACAGTGGGCAGCTCAGTGGAACCGGTGTTCGAACTCGCAACTTTCTGATCAGTAGCGCAGATCCTTAACCGCTGGACCACCACTGACACTATTTAAAGTCTAGGAAGGCGTAGGAGGGCGTTTTTTTTATGCCTAAGAAGATGTAAAATCGAGCAAAAATATCAGCGACAAGAAAACATTACTGTGGGTAAATAAAAAATATTCAAGTTTATTACAAAGGTATGACATTAATTTGAACCCACAGTGTAGCTACTGCTAATGTTCTTTCAGTCTGTGGTAGTATAAAATTGTTGGCTAATTGATAAATATAAAATATTTGAACTAATTAAAATCTGTCCTAGCTTTTATCTTTGATCAGAAATGTTTGGTAGTGTTGACATTTTTTTAATGTAGAAGTTCAATTATGATGTTTAAGGAATCGATGCTGAATCTTTCATGGGGAATTGCGCTGCAGCTAAGAATCGATTTTTTTTCACCTCCTCAATCAGGAGTGCAGTTTCTATTGTAGCTTGATTCCTGACAATGCTAAAGAAACTATAATTAGTCTCAATCTACGGATTAGAAGGATGGTTTTTAGTTTCCCTCTCCTGATGATGATCTAGAACATCGTTAGCCAGCGTGTTGCATGAGCAGTTTGGAAAGATGAGATCATTGACTCCACATGTCTCGTAAGAAGCATGTGTTCGCTCTCAGCCTCTCAGGTTGGTTCCCACCACAGCATGGGGAAGAATTAGAAAGTGGGTTGGAAAGTCACTGCGGGTTATCAGTCACTCACACACACACACACACACACACACACACACACAATGTGCAAATGATTTACTAAGATCTTTAGCCACGCCTTCAACATTAAACCTACTTCAGTCAAAAAGAGAAACCCTCCTGTCTCTTTAAGAGAGTGAACTCCTCAGCCGCCTACGCCCGAATAAGACTGAAGGATAGGAGGCAGCCGTCATGGGCTCTCAATCTGTCCAAAAAAATAAATAGAAAGACCATCTCTCTTCTCCTCTTAACATTCCAAATCTGAAAACACTACCATCAGCTCCGGGCCAAGAAATATCACAGCTCAGAACATACAGTAAAAGTCAAACTGAATGATTGACACGCAACGTTTTCCCCTTAAAGCCCCGATCAGGTGCGTGCAGTAATTACACGCACTGTGCTTTGTTAGTAAACGCTGTACAGCCATGACGCACTCAACAAGACTGAGCAAACAGTGTACGATACATGAGATAAGGCCTGAGCAACAAGGAAAGAAAATAATTAATAAAACAGAACACTAGAGACTCAGACAGAAGTACCACATCGCTGCCAACGCTCATTTAAGATCAACACTGTATGAAGATAAGCCAATTTAATCGTAATGAGAATTAGGAATAGTGGTTAAAAGCCACAGCAGGGGGACAGTAATGTCTGATTATTATCTAATCCGCTCGGTGTCCCCGAAATGGTGCATATCCTCTGGATCTGATTCCACTCCCAAAATTGTACTGCACATGTGCATCATTCTCTGGCACTAACCCCATCTAAAAGAGTTGTTTTTTTTACGTCAATGGGCAATGATTCTGGATGCATGTGTGTTTTTTGCACTGCTGGATTAGCATAATACGATACTTGAAAGAAAAAAAAATTAACAGTTTTTTTCCCCCCACCTTATAGTTTTTTCAATTACTTTTTAGTCAAGAGCAAAAATAAACAGCAGAAAATCCGTATGATCTCACGGAGACTTCACGTGTTCAGTTTCCTTATTGTTTTTTTTTTTTTTAAAGGTCATTAATTGTATGATTAAAAGGAAAAACATGAAATGTGATGTGGCTTATGGAGGCTGCGTGAGTGAAGAGAATAAGGGAACGTCTATAAGACAACAGATTAAGAACCTTAGTGTCAGATCAAGAACCTTAGTGTCTTGGGTGTCACTTTGACAACACTGAAACTTTTTTTTGTTTTTTCCAAAAACATTTTCTGAACTTCCATAATTCCTCACGTCTGAAAATAAGTGCCTTTAAAATCCAGACTTTTTCCAGAAAAAACCCCTGTAATGGTGCCAAATATTTTTCTAGATGCGTCTTCCTATTTTCATTCATTGTTGCTGACTTGTTTAAACGGTGACAGCACAGTACTAGAACTTCTCCAACATGGGAGAGCACAACACTTAAATGTGCCATGCAAAGTAGAACAGAACAACCCTGTTAGTAATAAAAAATAAAAAAAAAAATCTAGCACTTGGTTTTGGTTTTCAGAACCAGTGTGTCCTGAATTTTGGTTTCTGCTTGGCAAGGAATTTGTAATTGGGTGCATCACTATTGCTAGCCCAGTGGAAGATATGTGGTGTACTTGCCTGGAGATTGAGTGTTGGCCAAGCGAGGGCCATTGTAGAATACGGAGGGAGTCCCGCACTCGGGTGAACCCACTGACCACACATGCCCTACTTAAAACTCTGCCATCTGCCTGCTTAAATTCATAAAGACTCGCAGTTGGAGTCTGGAAGAGGAGACAGTCAGTGCCAAGAGAGGGCCATGGAATACAGCAAACAAAGTATGGCATCGAGCTCCTGAAACGGCATCAGACTGGACACCCGCTGAACATCAGGCCATTCATGAAGTCTCACTGTTCACTTCAGAGAGTGCATTGCTTCTCAGTCAGTCCTCGTATGCAGGCTCCAAGAAGAAACCCTTAAGTGCTGTCAGTTTCCGGATAAATTTATGTTGCCAAGTATCAGGCAGAGAGAGAGAACCGCTGCCAAAACACTTAACAGATCCATGGCAATGCACATCCAAAGTGCCAGCAAGCAAGAAGGGAGACTGTTTATGTAACACGCTTCAGATCTGACCGCTGTGCAGAACCCATTGATCATTCGGTTCTTTAAATCTTCAGGAGGAACTGCCACACTGCTGTTTGAAACGTCATAAATAAAAGAGTACTTCAATAAATGGCATTGTTGAAACTCTTATTGTTGGTCTCTAGAACCACGTTCTAGAAATCACACACACAGGCCAAGTTTAGCTGGACTGTAAATGTAGCCTGTGGGGAACACGGTTAGAAACTGAAACCCTTCACGCATGACTTTTTGTCCATAAATGGTACTGGACTTTTTCATGTAGCTTCCAAAAGGCGCATTTCCTCTATTGAAGGTTAATGAGATGTGACGGGAATAACATCTGGCCCACACTGCAGGATAATCAGGCCCATATTACGAATGATTTGCACTCCCTCGACAATCGCAAAAGGTGTCCGGAATTTCAGACTGGCCTAAAGGACAGCCCTAAGGCCACCGGGCCCTCCACCCGGCCCTGCATCGGGCCCTGCACCCGGCCCTCCAGAGTTATGACTCGCACTCGCTCCGGAGACACAACCGCTTCTATATCGAGTACCTTATTTTTTCCCTCATGTCCAACATGTCTAGCAGTCGTGTGAGAAAATGTGATGTCGCTGGAGAAACCTTGGAGGAAGGAAAGCCGGGGGGGGTGCAGGGGCGAGCCGGCTTAGTGTCTGGAACTCTTTAATGGGTTAATCAGCTGAGCCCCGCTGGAGGCATGCCATTTTAGAAAAGAGACGCAATTGTTACAGAAAACCAAGTTGTGATCTCGAATTTAAGCAAAGGACAAAACAGAGACTGAAATGTTTCTGTATTTACATGAAAGCAGCAAATGGTTGTGAGGGAGGTATTTAATATTATGCCCCTAACAACACAAGATTTCTATACCGCAATACACACATTAATATATATATATATATATATGCTGCCGATTATACACTGAAGATTAACAGAACTCAAGGTCATACATAACAACTGGCTTTTTTTTTTTTTTTTTAACTGAAGCAAAATCTTTGGAAAGGATATCAAAAGCAACCGAGGTACACACCACACAAACACATAAAAAATCTACGGTATGTATGGTCTTCCTGTTCAGAACTGGAGGTTTGCACAACATGTACTTACGGTCGTGACCACTCGAGCATGGAGAGCAGAATTATTGTGCTTTCTGCAAGAGCTCTAGATAAGAAGCGAGTCTATTGTTCTTGGCACTGCAGCGTTTTATGGAACAGAAAAGAGAACGGACAAAGAGCACTTGCAGTCGGCAGCAGTTTAGCTATTAATTACAAATCATCAAACCACTGGACAGTAAAAGCGTATTTGTTTTGCAGAGATGAACCGATTCAGATCACAACCTGAAGAAGGTTTATAGAACCTCTTAGCCTGCACACGTAATCAAATATAGGTCCATTTGGAAAACCCCAGGCCTCACACCGAGTCTCAGCAAACACTAAATCCAATCGTAAAGTAGGATCACATTGAGCTACAGTTAAACCAGCGATCCAGGACCCACTTTTACCTTCATAAAGCCACGCTTAGTCCACAGAGGCTATAGGACGAGAACTAAACGAGCGTGAACAGCACTGTTACCTTGTCATTTATGATCCAGGTCTCAGGATCCCACTCAGCGGCAGATGAAATGAGACATCCAATACAAGTCCAACTGGTGATAATCTGCGGAAAACAACAACAATATATTTAGCAATAAGCATTATAGCAGACGATTGGCCTCAAATCTACAGTACGAGACACGTACGAGACCTCAGACTTGTGCTGTGTTCATGATAAACGGTATGCAGTTGAGCGCAAACTGGAAATCCAACGTTTTTCCATGAGACATGGATATAGAAAACTCGACCTAACCTTCCGTCAAAAGCTTCTTTTTTTTTGGAATCTCTTATTTTTTCCTCCAAATTCAGTTCTCCCCCCAAATCCAAAATTTGTGATTTGGATTTTTGGTTTTTATGGTCTGTAATACAAATTATTATTATTTATCTTTCCTTTTTAATAAAACAGATCATATCTGTATTTTTGATAGTTTTACATTATTAGTGCATTTAATGAGAGAAAAATGAAAAATATTATTAAAGTAGCCCTAAAGTCGTAATTTAAACCATTAAATAATAATCTATGTTGAATAATAAATTGTTGCATATTTTTATACCCAAGAAACGACTAAAAACGGCACAGGAACATCTCTAAACCTTTACACTCATTAAGAACACGAGGATATATGAATATGCGTGATTATGCAAATTGAAAATGCCCCGTGTGTCGTAAAACCCCGCCCCCTCCCCCACTACTGTACTGGACCGTGATTGGTTCACATGATTTCATGACGTACAAAGCTGATGCATCGCGCCTCACAAACTTTTTTTTTTTTTTTACAGAAGTGCTGTGAAAGTCGTTTTTAATGGAAAATTATATTAATTAACTATGGAATCATAATAAACCATCCAAGAAAGGTTTACCATTTAAAAAGCACGTTTTGCAGTGCAGGTCTTTAACTGAAAGGGTCTGTGTAACAAACCCAGCTGAGGTAACGAGAGTACCTGATGCTAATCACCTCGACATTGGTCCTGTACACTTAGCTAACCCACATGACGGGACGCTGTGATGTGCACTTATGTAAACAAATGCTGCGTCCCAAACCACAAACTACTGTACTACATAGTCACATTAGTACACCACCTAATGGCATCGTTATTATTTTAACATACTATTCAGTACATAGTATATGGTTTGGGACACAGCCGCAGACACACAATCATGACGTCTCTAAAAGAACAACAAATCGTATAATATGCAGATTGCTCAAAACGTTTAATATAAATTCTGGGCACGTCTGTGTTCATGTCTAAAATAATTTTTATCCATGATTCCGTCCGTATTGCAGGAATAATAGGGCTCAAGTTTCCTTTACTTTTTCTCCCATGTCTTGGTGAAGAGACAAACCAGGTTTTTTTTAATGATTATTTTTCTGGAAGAGCGAGAGAAGCTTGTGATAAACTAAACAACAAGCACTTAAAAGATTTTAAGACCTGATTAAAAGAAATGAAGCATGAACCCATCTCTGTTTTTGATCACCCTTCTGTCTTCTTTTCCATTGGGGGGGTTATTTAATGGCGAATGCTCTTCTTTCCTCATTCGTGACTTTACAGACGTCTACACAAAATAAAGCTCTACATCGATAAATCACCGTAGCCTTGTTTTATATCTACTGTTCCGCATTACAGCATTTTATTACCATCCTGTACTGTGCATAAAATTGTTTTGTACTGATATAGAAGTGTTTAGGAGTCTATAAGTATAACTACAGGAGAACCACTAGAGTGGAAATAGGCCAGTGACTGGGCTACGTGTTTAACGGACAGAGAAACAGGCAGGGTGAAAGTATGCAGAACATTCCGGCATGTGGGAGGGCGGCTATAAGATTTACTACCGCACGCTTTGTGTCTATTGTAAATAAAACACCAGACCACTGATAAAGAAACATTCCAGTGCTTGTATTCTCCTCACAAGCCCCCACAGTCTTTCTACAATTCTGCAACAGCACATTGTTGGCTGGATTACAGGTAAAAGGTCACATCAAGCTCGAGGTGAAGAAATCAAACTCAGAGCTTGGCCCTTTGTGTGCGCGCGCGCACACACACACACACACACACACACACACACACACACACACACACGTTAAGCTACGAACAGTGTGAGGCGTGTCGAGAGCAGCTGGAGAGATGAAGCGAGGGAGGAACCGGGACTTTCAGTACAGAATTATACAGCCCTTACATCATACACTCACTCACTTCTGCTCCAGTTCCTCCTGGGCCAGCCAGACACACACACAGACCGACCGACACACACACACACAGACACAGAGACACAGACCGACCGACCCACACACACACAGACCGACCGACACACACACGAACACACAGAGACACATACACGCACACACACACACACACACACACACACACACACACACACACACACAGAGAGAGAGAGACAGAGACACACACACAGACACATAGAGCGACACACACACACAGAGAGACACACAGACACACACACAGACACACAGACACACAGAGACACACACAGAGACACACAGACACACAGACGCACACACAGACGCACACACAGAGACACACACACACACACACACACAGAGAGAGAGACAGAGACACACACACAGACACATATAGCGACACACACACACAGAGAGACACACACACAGACACACACAGAGACACACACACAGAGACACACAGAGACGCACACACAGACACACACAGACACACAGAGACACACAGAGACACACAGAGACACACAGAGACGCACACACAGAGACACACACACAGAGACACACAGAGACACACACACAGAGACACACAGAGACACACACACAAACACACAGACACACACACACAGACAGAAAGACAGACACAGAGAGACACAGTGGGTGGGTCTAACACTAACCTCTGAGCTCAGACTCACTGACTAAACAAAGAAGGTGGAAGATTCAATTGAAACTATTAATATTGTACATTAGGAATGCAAACTGGGGCAAACCCTTTTGACCTGTTAATCAACCATCATTTTGGCAATTAACCACCAAGACGACAAGTTAAAATGTACTTTTTTTAATTTAACCTTTAATTTAACCAGGCTTTAATTTAACCAAGTTCAAATTCTCATTTACAATGGTGGCCTGGCGAGCATAAAGGGGAAGGGAGAGGAAATAAAAATAAAAATACAGGATAAACAAACTAAAAGGCACGATAGCACCACATAGAAGCACACAAATTTAAAATCTATAAAAGTGCTTAGTTAGAGAAAAAGCAGGTACATGTGTCAGTAAAAATGTCTTATAAAACAGAAATAGGGCTAAATTTAATTTTAAATTTAACAGTTTTAATGTTTTTTGTGGAGTACCCAAGTCTTTTGCAGCTGCAGTCTGAAACGACGAGGAACCAAAAGAAGTGTTGGATTTCGGCACTTGTAATAGAGGACCTGGTGTTATACAGCAATAGTTTGTCAGACAGCATATGAAAGCTAGCTAACAAAAATAAGTAGAAATTAAAAAATTAAAACTCAAGTCAGTAATATCTACCTTCAAGGTTTTTGTTCCATACGACCAACAGAAACAGGCGTTGATAAATTTACCTTCAATTTAATGTTTACTTTTCTAAGTTAGCCCAACAATAGAGCGATAATGTTCGCTAAATAATAAATTACCATAAAAAAGTCAACAGTAGCCTCCTTTTAATTGTCATGGGCTAAATATGCTAATCTATTTTGTTGAGAAAGATGAATATTCATGTTAAGGGGGTCAGTCCAGTCCGCAGTGTGTTGACAGTCAGGACGTTGGCGGAGATAACCTGCTCCTCAGGTATGAACAAGTAAAGTCTCTCTAAATTAACCAGCCACAGGAATATAACACACACGTCACATAATTATCCTTACACCACGTCGTCCTGTCAGAGGAAGTGGTTTCATACAGACGTTTCACTGCACACTTCATGTTTTGGCTTAAACTCGCTGTTGGGCTCTAATGTGTAGAACTGAAATTATTTACCTGCCAATTCAAATCTCAAACGTCGTTTTTTGGAAATTAAATGTTATAACCAATAGCATTTATTTTTTTACTTTTTGTTATTTGACCATTAACAAGTAATTAATTAGCATCCATTAAGTAGTGTGTACAAATGTATTAAAAGGCGACTGAAAAAAAAAAACCCAACCCAAATGGCACAAATCACAATCTGTTTTTAAACAAATATTTACATTGTTTTTCACATTTGAAAAGGATCAATTGCTAGACTTATAAAATAAGAACAGCTATGGAGTCAACAGTTTAAGGACACACTTTAGCTAAAGCAAAAATATTACCTGCATGTTATTTTTTCTAATTACTAAGGTCCAAGTGGAAATATTACATGATGGATATAGTAACATGAGCAGTTTATTCACTTAATTAAAAGGGAGTTGCTTGGTTTTTGTTGCTATGCCAAACACCAGAGTTCAAGTGATAACAGGTTTTTATTTATTGCAGCCAGAAGTGGAATAAACCATGTTGATGTTTAATAAGAGAGGTTTATTGCACATCTGAAACCAAAGTCACAGACCACAGACTGTCGTGTTCCTGAAAAGGACGCGATATTCTCGGCTATTTCTCGTCTAAGTCCATTTCTGAGATCAGACACTTCTTCTGAGCATTCAATAGATTTAACACCGTGTTTCTCAGCAGGTGTTGACAGTTTTAAGAAAAGTATCGCTGATTCAGCATTGACTCGCCGGCATTTCGTCTTACAGAAGGCAACTGATGCAAGTGGGATGAAACCGCAGCAGACAGCAAGACAGAGAAAAAGTGAGAGAGAAACAGACAGATGATTTGCAAACTGGGTCACAGAGACAGCAGTATAAACACCAGGGTAAATCTAAATTGTATTTGCATTAAACTTAAGTTTACACAGGAAAGAAAATGAAATAAAAAAATGTGCAATGCATTTATCTGTGAAAGAGCTAAGTGGTCATGTTGAAGGCTTTAAAAATACATCAATCATCGGGTTCATTCAGCTCGAGGCCTCCGTTTGTGTCTCATGCAGACTGTATTATGTTTTTTTAATATCACTTTACCACTTCTGTAAGATCAGTATTCCAGCTGGCACTAAAGCCTGTATAAGAGGCGCCACTGCAAAACAATCAGACCTCCGATTTAGGCATGTCTGTCTGTCTCGTCTCTCTCGCTCTGTCTGTCTGTCTGTCTCGTGTCTGTCTGTCTGTCTGTCTGTCTGTCTGCGTCTCGTCTCGCTCTCTCTCGTCTCGCTCTCTGTCTCTCTCCGTCTCGTCTCTCTCCATCCGTCCCTCTCTTTCTCTCTCTCTGTCCCGTCTCGCTCGCTCTCTCCGTCTCGTCTCTCTCGCTCTCTCCGTCTCTCTTTCAACGAATTAAATGAACAGGGAGACGTGATGAGGGAGAATTTAGGCTCATTTAGAGCACACAAACACTCACTTGCTGTACTCAGTTCCACAGGGAGGCCTTGCAGAACCCAGACGTCACTGTAGAACTTATTATGGCTGGAAGTGTTCCAGCATGTTGTTGTCATTTCATAACCCTGATGAACCCAAGCCTGAAGACAAGTCAGCTGGGTGTTTGGAGTGGATATGAGCTACTGCAGCTCAGATCTCTGCTGCATATCATTCCATGCTTGATTTGAATGTGGAATGATAGGGCTGTAACGATGCATTGTGACACGATACATCGCGATGCAAAAATGTGACTATGTGCATCGTGGAGATCTGTGATATCAGGCGTATTCTTTTAA
>JAOUQW010028560.1:0-10972 GCA_028565825.1 Olivaichthys viedmensis
ATCTAAAAACACTGAAGCAGCAAACTTTGTGAAAATTAATATTTGTGTCATTCTCAAAACTTTTGGTCACGACTGTATGTGTAGGACCTGTGGGGAGTGTTTTCATCCCAGTCCCAAGTAACATCCCCCTTTGGACAGGTTATAAATTCCTCCTGCTCTAAAAAACACACACTGCTCACCTTCTCAGCCTTTTCTCAAAGCGTTCAAGAGTTGAAGCAGATGTGTGAGAGCAGGAAGAGGACAACATTGCAGGATCTGGAGTAGCGAAAGTGTGTGCAGGGGACAGCTATCATAAATAAACTGTGCTCGCCCAGTCCTATGTTTTGGTTACATGTAATCTCTACAGTTAATATCGCACTCAAATGAAGAAGACATTATTACTGTTGAAGAGTTGTAGCTGACTGATCATATGGATAAATGCTTGTTTGTGCCTTTTTACATGTTGTGCATGTTGTGTGCTGCACTACCAAAAAAGCCTGAATTTATCCTGAAGTCATGTTGTAAGAGTGACTTCCGCTTGCCATCTCCCTGTGGTTGAATCCTCATTACCATCTTAAAAGCTGTTCCAAAACCTAATTTGCCCAAGTGATGTTCGTTAGATTACTTCTTAGTGGCCTGGGCAATCGAGTCAACATGACTGTAGATTTCAGGAGCAAAACCTGCCCAGAAGGCTTTGCTATCTGATGCAATTACTTTGCAAAACAGCGATGGTGGATAAAACTGTTCACAAGCACAAAAAAGAGCAAGAACACACTTAATATTGCAAATACAAATCCAATAATAGTGTTTTATTGTTCAAATTCGGTTTCCCACTAGCTTGTTTCTTGTTTCTCTCTCACAGAGTTAGCAGGAGACACAGCGAGTTTGTAATGGTAGTGTGCGCACCCAAACACAGCCAAGTGTGCCAATAATTTAATTTTCAGTAAAAATACAGAGAAGTTAAAGTGAAAAAACGGCACACAAACACAAAGAGTCGTGCTCAAATCTCATTCTACACTAATCATGATGGCACTAGGTAGGGCGTTCAGCTCCATTATGTTATACCCTATGTAGGGCGCAAACCAGGTGAATAGGAAGCCATTTGGAATTTGCCTTAACTGAAAGTTGGTGGATTTACTGGCTCACCGGTAAGAAATGTAAGATCAATCTAAATAGCGATAAGAAAACATTACTGTGTGTAAATAAATCAAAAGGAATCTTGCTGTTGGAAAACTGTGATGTTTCCTCTTAAATCTGGCAGAAAAAGCACTTTAGAAACTTTGACAGACAGTCGCTACACTACTGAATATTTTTGTGCCGGTGTTCTGACAAATTACCCTACCTATCCAGAAGTCCTACCAAGGGTTTCTGCGCATGCACACTTCACTGTTGCAGCAAGTTTCGGGTTTTAATTCATGTTTCTTTCTATAGTTTTTTATGCTGGAGGCATTTTCTGAAATTAATTTACACTATTAAAACATGCTGCCTAAGCATAAGGTGACGGTAATAAAGTAGAAAAGAAGCACAAAATATTGCGGCATTGTTTGACGAACACCTATATATGAGCTCTATGGCAGGACAGTTCGATAAGGTAGCACAAATCGTCAGAACACCGGGGAGTTCCACACACACCTCATTATAGTAACAGTAATATAGTAATATAAAGATTACTCAAAAGCCCACACTTATTACCAAGGGCACGGCCCCCCCTTATAATATGATTGGCCACCCCGGTGGCCCCCCTACTTCCTGGTACCACTTTCAACGCAACGCAAAAATCTAAGGGCAATTAAACCGGAAGAGATTAAGTGTACGCAAGCAAATT
Organism: Olivaichthys viedmensis; assembly: GCA_028565825.1. Lineage (NCBI taxonomy): Eukaryota > Metazoa > Chordata > Actinopteri > Siluriformes > Diplomystidae > Olivaichthys > Olivaichthys viedmensis. The sequence goes on from JAOUQW010028560.1 coordinate 1,805, forward strand.
GATCCAGGAAGTTTTCGGGAGGCTCACGCGCGATCAGAAGCCGATGATCCCCTTTGAAGTGGCTGAAGGCGCTAATCGGTTTCTCATTAAGAGGCGAGCTGTATTTTTGTCTGATTAACCCATTTTTAAGTACTCATGTTATTTACAGGTGTACATTGGCAATCCAAGACACTACAGTTTCTGACAATTTTGGTTTCGCTTTATGTATGATAAATTTTGCCGCGTGGCAGAGCGCGCAAACCCAAATAGTCAAAACATTAACACAGCGAAGCAACATCGGTAAAAAATAAATAAAAGAAATGTTTAAAAAAAGGTTAAAGGCAACGGACGAGAGTAACAGAATAAATGTTCTGAGTGACTCAGAATGAAGGAGCTGTTGGCTATTCATGCCGAGGACAAAGATTTTCATGAATGGTACAGTCCGGCCGCGATGCGTCATTCATGAGAAAATCAACAGCAGAAGAGAGAAGACAGGTGAAAAACAAACTCAAATTCTAAATAGCTTTCAAAACAGCATTAATGTACATTAGCGTTCAAAAGTTTGGAATCAATGTTTTCAGTAATATAAACTCCATTTAGTTTCAGATCCATCTATAAAATGATAAATTGATTCTACATATGCATATTGATTACATAATGTAAATATAGTGTACCTAAATTAAAAGTACATAATTAGACATCAAGGACCACTGTTGTACCTTTTAATTCACTTCTAAATTTAAAGGTACACTACATGCACCTTCCAAGGTAAAAGATACATACTAAAGGTACGAAAGCTGTACCCTTAAGGGTACCACCCCAGTGACAAGAAAAGGTGCAGTTTAGTACCTTTTTTTCTGAGAGTGTATAAGAATTATCTTTAAATACAGAATTGGCCGGTAAAGGCTCTTTAGTAACTGGCTCTTTCAGAATCCTGGTGTCACTCGCACAACTGAGCGCGAGACATAGCGGGTCGGTCGCCATGGCGACGGCCGCCACGCGCTTGTGTTTTTGTTTTCCTTGTCTTTGTCTCATGATGTGATTGTCCCCACCTGCATGTCGTTTGTTAGTAGTTATTAAGTGTTTAAATACCCGCTTGTGTCCGTCCTATATTGTCTCCTGTTGTTTGTGTGTTAGCACGCCTGTCACGACGTGAGTTTAGTTTGTTTACCCCCGATATTTGTGAGCACAATAAATATGTTGTTTAGCGAAAGCGGCTATGCGATTGTGTCTGCACCACCGCATCTGCACCTGCACTTCGTGACAACATGAGAGAAAGTCTTACCAAAGCTGTTCTTATGGAGTTTTATACAACTTTCCAACCCAATACAGTAATAAGAACTTCTATATTTTTCTTTATGCTACACTGACTATGTTGGTAACATAACCACAAATTCTTCCTTCTGGAAAAGTAGTTCCATCTCTGAAATGATGAATTATACAGATATAGAGCTTGATTTACAGAAGCTTTCTACAAAACTGTTTTTGACGCATAAACGTTTAGTGGCGGAATTCAACAACTGCCCTTAGACTTCCATTATAAGTGAGTTTGGAATAAACTGGTTTTCTGTTCCTTTCCGAGTTCAGGGTAGTGTGTTGAATGTTAATCAATGGTAATCACACATACACTACAGATGTGATGGATAGAGATTAGGTTGAAAAACACTGGAGTACTCCTTTAAGAATCCTGGTTCTGCTATTTCTCCTGGGGGTTTTGTAATACAGCTGCACAGAGAAAGAAACAACACAAAACTGTTCAATAACAGGACAAGCTGTAGCAAGATTTACACTTACAGGAAATGTCTAAAGTATGCACAAGAGCAGTGACGTGGTACATGAGACATGGCATTATCACACACCTAAAGCCTGTCCATGACTCATTATAATGTCAATTCCTCAAAGTAATGGCGATACAGCGGAAGACTGCAGTGCCACTGTGTTAAGACCATGATGTCATGTTTAAGTCATAATCTCAAAGCTGTCCTGGCTTTTCTATGTGACTCACAAACTCCACTGAGGACAACGACGGGTTAAACGATTAATCCCTAACAACACACACGTAAACAAAAAGTGCAACACCGACACAAATAGAAGGTTCTAACACTGATCCCATGATCCAATGGCCACTTTGGGTGAAACCGAAACGCTCCCTTTATCCCTGACCTCATCACTTCAGTACAGACCGAGGCGACTTTAATCATTTATAGCACGGGACCCAAACAGACCAAAGAAGAAGAAGAAGGAGACATAGGGAGGCAGAGAAAGAGAAAAAAGAGAGAGAAAAGAGAAAAGTCTGCATTAAGAAAAATTCATCCAAACTTTCTGTAGTATCAGTGCTTCGTTAGAAATCTGTCTCACTGTCAGTAATATTTATTGTTAAAAATGTAAAAGCAGAGCAGAGCTGTGAAACCGGCGAGTTTAGTCGGTCAGTGTTGCGTATGATTAATATTGTGTGTTGAAGGCTTTCGGACAGTAATATCTTAAAGGTGATGTTTGTAATTTTTAAAAAAGTGTTTCTAAACCTGTAATAATCGTATCATTTTAAAAAGATACTTTAGAAGAAAATGGAAATCACAATATTGCCATGCTGCCATATTGGATTTGGCTACTTTCTTCATGTCACGCTTCTGTTTAGATTTTTCTGGCCCTGAAATTAACTCTGCCCCCCAGCCAGAACAGAGCTTCCCAACACTGCTCTTTTTCCTTAAAAGGAACTCACGGGGCACATGCAGTTTTAACAGAGGAGGTGGGGTCAGTTGGAGGGAAAGGCAAGTCTTGTCAATGTTTTTATTGTCATTGTAATTCACCTTGCAGGCTGCAGGGGGCTCGAAAAAATTACACACTACTCCTTTAACAGAGTACACAAGTCATAGAAGTTAACAGAAGTGTTTTCAGGCAAAACTAAGTTTGGAATTTTTCTGGAAAATAAAACGTTTGAATGTAGATCTTGCCCTGGCCTGATGAAGCAGTCTGTGCATAAATGTTTTAAATACTGAGATAAAGCTTGTCAATTTTCATGGTGACCGTTTCAGCTGAAAGAGAAGGTTTGAGGATGGAAAACTAAAATGGAGATGGAATTATAAAGTGGGGGGACGGGATACAGGACACCTGTGTGAAAAGGGGGGAATGAAAATAAAGATGGAGAAAATGAGAGATAGAAGTGGGCTCTTATTAAGAACAGCCCCTGCCAAAAGCCTTGAAGCTCTGGCAGTAAGTGGGGATGATGAGTTAAAAAGCAGAAAGAACATTTTCAGGAATTTTAAAGATGGCCCCAACAGCCTGAAACTTTAAGTCAAGTTCGGTGACTTGCTTTAAAACTGTGGTAGGTGCTGAAATTAAAAAAATGAATGAGGGCCCTGATGGGTGGCTGCAGTTTTTAGGTGCAGGAATGTGTCACTCCACCAGCAGCACTACCACAAAAAAGAGGCTCACTGCTGTGAGAAGAAGAGGACAGGTTCCCTTTTGAGTCTGGTTCCTCTCAAGGTTTCTTCCTCATGTCGTCCTCGGCTGCCATACTACTGCCAGTTGAGTGCTACAACCATATCTACATGGTTCCAAGTAACTGTGCTGATTCCCAGAAGCAATGACGTGCAGTGTGACAGCAGTGGGTTTTACTAGCCACCTGTTTTTATGCAAAATGTTGAATGTGTGAATCAGAAAACCTCAATGGAAATGCTAGAAATTGGAAACGTAGAAACGTTGGCGTACTGATGGAGAGAAGGAATGAAAACAGAAACAAAACAAAAAACCCCCAAAACAGATAAGCAGTGATGTAGGGAGTATGACTACCTCAGTATGACTAACTGGTGCTCATTCGACGACGTCACCTTGTTGCTCTTTTCCAGAATATTGAGCATAACAGTCGTCAATGGAAAGCACTATGAATTCCATCGAATTTCTTCGATGGCGCTTGAATTAAGAATTTCATTGTACAACTGCTTGTGCATATGACAATAAAGTTCTTGAATCTTAAAGTTTGCGAAACATTTCGAAAGCTTGGCCTTTGCCTCGGTCTGTACTGGCTCCTCGCCAGAAATAAGCCAGACAGCCATTGTGATCATATCAACGTGGGTGTGAAAAAGCACACAAATATGCATACATCACAGTAGAGGAACAAAATGTAAGAACCAAAAGGCAACACATGCCAGTATAGAAATCCACTGCCAACAACCTCTCACTGCTCCGTCACCACCTCGGCCCTGAGCACAGCACATCCTGTAGACATTTACTGCACCTGTGGAGGACTACACCCCTGGTCTTATTCTCATACAATGAAAGACACGTTCCTACACAATACACGGCCCTTAGTCTAGGATTTTGTGGATATGAATGAAGCTTTTCATGTGCCTGGTATCATGTGTTAGGCGAATATTTGATTTTCCTAATCCCGTTATTTATTTTCACAGGATAGAAGGACATTTGCATTACTTACCGCAGTTGCTTTTCAGCGGTACCGCAAAATCTGCTTCTCAAATAAGATAACGTGTGAACTTCAAATCCAGCAACGCCCTGCGACACTTTGAGCGCAATTTGAGTGGAATGATCAGAAAGCACTTGCATGCTTCTCGGGAACTGGACTAAAAGGATAGAAGGGAGGCTGAAACTAAATTGAGCTGGATCATTAATTGAACTGCATGGGAATATGAACATAATGCATAATAGTCCGTGAAAGGTAGGCTATTAGAAGTAAATGAAGATTAGTATAATGGGTCTAGTATAATGTCATGACATGTCAGACAGAACACAGGGACTGTGACTGAAACTGATTACTGTTTAAAATAAATAAATAAATTCTAAAAAGTTTTCAGTAAGAAACACCTGTAAAACGCTCAAAATAAAAAAAATCGGACAGACCGAGACTCGGCACAGTTTAAAATAACCTCAAAGTTCAATCTTGAGCACCTGACATTTCCCAATAGACAGGAGAGATATTTCTGTTATTCTCCCTGACACGTTTCAGGTGGGATTCTGGCTGGAAATAAAGAAAAAGGGGAAAGAGCAAGAGTGAACGAGAGAGAGAGAGAGAGAGAGAGAACCAGAGGAACACAAAGAAATGAAACTGCAAGACCATTTTAATTGATTCTGTGTAAGCCAAAAAAAAAAGAAGAAAAAAATGAAAAAAGCACATCCAGCCAAGAAGTCAACCCGAGGCCGGGTCAAAATGTCCCGGGAACAAGATCTGGCCGCTTGAGTCCTTGGAATTCCCCATACCTTCCCTTAAAGGCATGGAGGCAGCGAGAGAAGCTGAGGAATGCTAAACATCTCGCAGGTAGCGCTCATACACAATCAGGTGACACATGGAGACAGATCAGATAAGCTCATTCTACAACCCGAGTGTGATTAAAGGAACCTGTGCTGTTATCTGAGCTCTTACATGAGGGGAAAAAAAAAAAGCTGAGCTCTGGAGCATCGTTAGCGGCTCAGGAACTGGTTTGGGGTGGGCTCTAACTTGATTTTTTAGATGTTTTAGATGTCCTCAAAGACACGAGCAAGCAGCGCTCCTGGGTTCGGAGTGTAACCGGAGTAGCAGGCCTCGGGTTTGAAACCTGAGCATCTGAAGGTTAACCTGCTGTTTGATTGTGGTGCGCACACAGCAGGACACGGATATCGACCGGCCGCCTGACAGAGGAGCCTTCTTCTTTTCTTTTTTTTTTCCTTCTTATTTTCTTTTTCAGCACCTCCCACTGCAGTAGCAATTACTTAAAAAAAATTTTTTTTATAGCAATGGCACCACTTGACCTTTCTCTCACTTTCTCACCATTTCCACACTGGCACCACTTCCTGTAAAATCTTGCCACAGCTTTCCCTGAAACATCTTGAGCAACATTTCAGTGATTCTCTTTGTGCCATCGCGTTACAAAAACACCACTGGGGATCAAGCTGGGATTCTTAAAGCCCGCTAGCTGTCCCCCTTATGTCCGTTTTCGTCTCCCCTCCCATTTCTCCTGATCTCTGTCCCCAGTCATCTTCCCTCTGCCTCGCCCTTCCTCCGTTCTACCAGCCTCATCTATTCACCCAATCAAACAGGGAGCCTCTTTCTCATGCTCTCTCCCCCTCTATCTGTCTCCAGCATAATCAAACGGAAGGAGAAACGGAGCGCGACTCGAGCCGCACACACAAACCCAAGCCCAAACGAACAATGCGACACCATCGATCTCCTCTGTCTGCGGCGCAGGGGACAGATGCAAGCGCTGAGAATCAGCAGTCGGGGTGTGTGAACTGACAACGCTGCATTTAAAAAGGGGCTCTGGGTGCGCACGTCGCCCCAGCGAGTCTCCTCACCGTTATTCGCCGATAACCACACGCCACAGCGAGAACAATGAAGCCAACACCAATCCACTGACTTACTGATAGATGGCAGATAAGACTGAATGAACAGCTGGTCTGTTGGAGGGAAATGAGCCAAATCGCGTGACTTGCGCTACTAATGATCTGTTGGTAAAGACCTGCTGATATTAAAATATTATCTCACATTAATCACCTTTTATCGTGGTTTACAATATTATCACTATAGGCCTATTCGGACGGCATTAGTTTTACATGGGGCGCTGGGGTAAGTTCGTTCTTTACGGGTTACCATGTCAACCATGTCAGTGTTTTTCCTCCATCCACTCAATGGTGTCTGATTTTTAGTGCCTCCTTGTGATATTACAAGCAGATGCGGTCTCTTGCGCTGGAAAGCATTGCTTGAACACTGCCGCATTTAGTCGTCAACGCGCACGTGTCCAGAGTATAGAAAATTGAACACGTCCGGCAATCACAAAATGATGGATGCTTTCAAACAGTCCCTCAAATAATTTAGTAGCCATGGGCTGTCCTCACTGGGAGCCCATTAAAAGGAAAAATAAAATCAATCAAGAATTGCCCAACCCTGCTGCAGGCTGATTAAACTGTAATGGTAAACAGCCTCGCTTTATATTTGCATATGCCACCGTGTCACGATTGTGGAATTCTACGTGATCATGTCACCATGTCTAACGCAGACCTCCGAGTCCATAGGAAAAGAAGCCTGCCTGAATCTGGTGCATGCTGTGTTATGTCCTGGCTGTCCAGATAATAAGAGTTTTATCATGGAGAAGACACGCAAAAAACGTTATTACTAGAAACTAACAGTGTTCAAATAGGTTAGCTTTAAAACTGCAAGCGTAAAAATGTGAAACGTATTCCTCAAACAGAGTGACACTTCAGTCGGCCATGTTTTTCACACAGAATTATAGGATTGCCTTCTCTGAGGAGGACTCATGCAATATTCCTTTAAATGTGTACAAAATAAGGTCTCAGAGAAGACGTCCGTCTTTATGCTGTCTCCTATATGGGACAGCTTTTATCTCCTGCCTCCTGGGGCGGCTTCCTCACAAACGGAGTAGTGACGCTGTTTATAACAATATCACGCCTATTAAATACCATAACTGATTACAGGAACACGCCAAATGGCAGATACACCTCATGACGGTTGTTTATCCAAAGTAAAGCGACTCTCACCTGCTACAACAGTGTAACGGTGCTGTAAGAGAAACCTGATGACGGTGATTTGGGTGCTGTGGGTAGATGTCATGCTCTTTCGGTGTCACGCACCGAGAGAAGGAACTGTGACCTGAATGATTTAACAGTCAACAGATGCTCTGGACTTCAGGAGAAATATTATTATTAACAACAGAAGGAGGAAACGAGCGGTATGGGGTTACTCCAGCGTCATGAATATAACCTTGGAACTCATTCACTTGCAAAGTGTGTCATTGGCTGCAGTTTAGCGTCAGTGAGACAGTGTGCTTATGTGGTCATGTGACCTTTCAGGGAGCACGCACACCAATATTTAAAAGTTAAGACATTCGTGTACATATTACAGATATATAACAATTTATCAGGATGTTCAGGACGTTACGTCACATAGACAGGTTTTTGGGAGACGACATTTTCAACAAGCACTAAAATTTGAAGGCCTTTGCAGAAAACATTGGATGTAAAACATGAGAGACCTGAATGAACCCAAAAAGTACAGTTTGAAAAGTAATTTGTTATACTTTACTGAGAAAAATCTAGCGTTATGGATGTGACATTTTTTGCAGAATGCTTTTGGCGTGTCCTTCATACACGCGGTTGTTACATGGTTACTCGTAGGTTAAAACATGGGAATAATAATGAATGAAATAACCCAACCTCGGCCTTATTAATGACATTAAGGGAAAATCCAGTATGACTGGTCTAAACATGCTGCTTTGTGTTGGAGCGCACCGAACACGTTTTTAAAAAAAATAAAATTAAAATATGGACCTAGTTTGTATTTTAGAAGTTGTTTGTTTCTGTACTCAACGTTATATTTCCATGTTAAGGTTGACATTTGCATGGACCTGATCTCATGAAGGTTTTCGTATGAATTCCAATGAGCGAGGAGCCCTTTTCCCCACAAACTACAAAGTGCATTATGGGTGTTCTGCATCCCCAAGGCTACACGGTTTGGACACTAATCTATTGCTATGACTAGACGGCAGCCCGCAACGTTTTTAACGTGTGTGATCTGGCAGATGGGCGAGTAGAGGGCGGCGTCACGGGGTGGAATTTTCGCAGGCCATTTAAAAAAAATAATAAATTGAACTAAAGTTATCCTTAAAGTGTAGTTTATTGATCTGTCGATCTTTTAGGCTACATTCAGATCTCACATTCGGAGGAACGGTGCTGCATTTGTGTGCACGTGCGGCGCTCTGAATGAGAGTTTTCACGGCATCACTGACGTTGACTTGGTAACGCCAGCAACCGGTCAATTGTTCGAAAAACGGACAGAAGGAAAAGATGCATTGATCATGACAGGAGGGTTGATGATGAATTGTTGGTGAAGAGGGGTGATAGTGGTGGAGGATCCGTCAACACAGCTTTATTTCACCGTTTCGTTTCACGCCAGTCTTTATCCCCTTGCAAAAAGCCCCAGCCCAGTCATTGGGAACCTCTGGCCGAGTCCACCCGGTTTTGGACATGAACCTTTTTGCAGTGCACTGTGGGATTTCAGGAGTGCACGGGATATTATAGGCCAGCTTTCAGACTACATTCTCAAACGGCCAAACTGAGGGCAGTGGTGGCTCAGTGGTTAGGGCACTGGGCTACTGATCAGAAGGTCGTAGGTTCGAGCCTCAGCTCCGCCAAGCTGCCACTGTTGGGCCCTTGAGCAAGGCCCTTAACCCTCCCTGCTCCAGGGGC
>JAOUQW010028561.1:0-24398 GCA_028565825.1 Olivaichthys viedmensis
GTGTGTGGTTTGTATTAGATATATTAGATCTACTACATTGTAGAAGAGTTTAGTGAATAGAATAATGACCGTTCATAAAATATGACGACAGGTGACTCCACACTTTTGAACGCTTGTGTAGGTCAATGTCAATTATTCCAGAAGATTGCAAATGGTAGCATGTGTGGTAGTGGTGCATTATTTTTTAATTATGACTGAGTTATTATTCAACCCAAAACTAAAAATCCGAACTCATCAGATGACGTTGTAATTGACGAAGCTAATTCAGAGCTTTTCAAAATCAACAACTGAAGCTGTGGATACTTTACCGAAGCTCAGGTTATTTCTCTTTACCAAGGGGTGACCAAACATTTTATCCCAGTGGGCTCTAATCCGATCAAAGAGGTGATTTTACCAAATTTAGCATGTTGACAATTTCAGTAAGTTTAGCTGATAACATAGTTTTTTTCTTTATCTTCTGGAAAGATTTGCATTATGCTAAGTTATTATTCAACCCAAAACTTAAACAATCATAAATCATATACATTTAATGACATGCCAAGCTAGTTAGGAGCTTTCCAAAAACAGCTGAAGCAAGTAAACGACTGTGGAGGCTTTACTTAATCTATGGTTATTTATTTTAATCAGGTAGTGACCAAACATTTTGGCCCAGTAGGATGTAATTTGATTAAAGATGTGATACCCAGAATGCACAAGTGGGATATACACATGCTACTTTTAAAATACTGTAGATGTCAGGCAGGAAAGATGAAAATCTCCCGCCGACTACTGGTTCGGTAGCGGTAACTAATTTCAGTGTAAATGATAACCCGGTAAAACGATAAGGAAATTGCAAAAACCTGATTGACTGAACTTGAATTGATCTGTGTGAACTGGTAATGAGTAGTTAAGATTACGGGTGGTTTTAGATTTGTAGCTTTTCATACACGCCTATTTGTAGGAAATCCTGATAATACACACCCACGCAATAATTCCTACTAGAGATGCACCAATCCCACTTTTTCCATATTCGATCCAATGCCGATATCAGAGCTCCGAGTATCAGCCGATACCTGATACTGATCGAACACTGACATCTCCTTAGTAACCGAGCCTGCTTTTTTTAATGTGATGTGCGATAGCGTCATATTTTTTTTAGACACTTTGGCCCTGATTTACTAAAGGTCCGTCTTTATTTTACAGGTTGTATTCTTGTGAAAGTCAAAAGATCAACGGCAGTGATCTCAATTCAGTAAAATATTAGCACGTGTTCACAGCATGACATACGTCAGTGAATGGGATCGGAAAATATCTGATCTGATCTAGAGACAATGCAGAGTTTCAGGCCAATATCGGCCCTGATAGCTATACTCAGTATTGGATCGGTACATCCCTAATCCCTACAAATCCTTCATGACATGAAGTCGCAAAAATGGTATGAATAAAAGCATGCAGATTTTTGGAATGACACTATTTTGTTTAACCACTTTTGTTTAACAGCTAAGGGAATGTCTGGTTGTGCTGCAGCTGCTTTATTTCAATAATACAATCCGAATATAGAGTTGCCTCATGCTATGGCAGTAACATCCTGCTGATTGGCAGTGTTTACTGTTCTGAGGAAACTCCCAGATGTTGCCTGCACCTGGCCACGCTCTCCACATGGTATTGCACTGGCACCATGAGGATCAGACGCTGAGCTTGTTTTGAGCTTGATTAAAGCGCTTGGCAGAGGTGAAACTGCATCCGTGATTGAATCTGCATTGCAGACTCCCATCTGAGGGGGGTTGCGTGGCACACGAGCATGGAAGATGTTATTTTCTGTGTGAGAGAGAACGCCAGCTCCCTCTAATCTAGCAGATGTTGGAGAGACATGGATAATCATTTCACACACTCCTGTTGGACATGGAGAACCAAGTTCAGTCACAGTTACACCGATAAAGGGGTCATGAGAGAACACTGTGCATAATGCATTATGTTGCAGTATGTTGAACATCTAGTCAGGAACCGTGTATGAAAAAAGGGAATATGAGATTGTCCCAGCCTCAAACTTAAGGCTTTTATAAGCTGTTTTGGGTCTTTTTGAAATCTCACATCCATGTAATGCATCATTTTAAATCTTAATAAGATCAGTAAAATGCTTAAAAGCCCAATCTAAATAATGTAAATATTAATAATCAGTCCAGTCTAACTGACAGAAGTCTTATTAAGTGATGGTTAATTCATACCACTCATTCCCCAAATATGGACATCTGGACAGAACCATTTGCATCTTTCAAAAGGGGGCAGTTAAACCCCTACAGGGCCGCCACTGTTTTTTATGACTGTAAATGTCACTTTCTTAAACCATTTATTCTGCCAGTATTAGTTTAATTATGACTTTAATACCTAGAAACTTTAAATGTGAGACTTTTTTTCCCCCCTCACTTTGGGCCATAGGAAGTCAGTTCCACTACTCAGACACCCCTGATGAGTTCATGACTTATAATAGCCAGAGGAAACAAAAGCAATTTCCTTCTTAAACATTTCTATGAAGCTGCATGAGTGTCTTACTGTGTTAAAAAAAGATTAAATTACTCCTCCACAATCTAAAACGTATTGTGTAAGTCTAACGTTGGTAAACTACAGTTGAGTGCAAAAGTTTGCGTCCCCCATGAATGGAATGGAATTGAATGGAAAATGTACCTCTATTTTACAATGTATACAAAAAAATACACTTTTAGAAAAAAAGGTCAAACCTGGAACCCTTAAGGGGTCTTCAGTTGTCCCTCTGAAGGAAAAGGTTGTTCATATAGTTTCCCTATCAGAAGGGGTTTTGAGTAAGAGCCCTTTTAGGAAGAACTCTTAACTATCCAAAGAACCCCTTGAAGAACCCTTTTTCTAAGAGTGTAGACTTCCAAAAAATTGTGGGTGTATATAAGTACAAGTAAGGTGTACATAAGGCAAAATCGCCAGAAAAATAGTTTGCCCAGGCCGTTTAGGTGTCCAGACCATTATTGTGTTAATAAAAGAACATCTATGAAAACTAACACACTAAATGTCTTGTTGATATAAATTACATTTCTTTGTCTTCATTTTGTCCTAAGGGGGTGCAAACTTTTGCACTCGACTGTACATAGTTACAATTACACAGAATGTCGATATGCTGTACTTGGCCGATTTACATTTATTCATTTTGGCAGATGCTTTTATCCAAAGTGACTCATAAGGCAGGCAGAACCCAATCCAAGCATGTAGCTGAGCAGTTGAGGTTTAAAGGTCTTGCTAAATAAATTGATTCTTGCTCAACAGTGGCTCTCTGGTACTTTTGGGATTTTAAACTAAAACCTTCTGGCTAATAGCGGAGAACCTTAACCACTGAGCCCCCACTGCTCATTAATAACATTGTATAGTATGCTATATTATGCCATACTATTGATTTATCAGACCTTCACTCTTATAAAAAAAGTTACATCTAGAACCCTTAAATGTTCTTTGGTTGTCCGTCTAGGGGAAACCCTTAAAGGTTCTAAGTAGAACCCTACAACAGAGTGTTTCTCTATCAGAGCTGGTTCTAAGTAGAACCCCTTTTGGAAGCTAAGACCCCTTAACTATGTAAAAGAGCCATTGAAAAGCCCTTGAAGTGCACATGCCAATAGCATCCATTTCTAATTTTAATTATGTAAAAATAATATTTTTCCTTATTCTTTAGGTTGTTGCATCTGAAAGCATGTGTTGCATCTTAAACAGGCTGATTGACCAGAGCTAAAGCATCTATCTATCTATATGAATCAAAAATGCATAAAGTTTGAAAAATTCATAAGGAAAAAATAAAAAAAAATTACGATCCAGTTGGCAGAAAAGCACACATGGTGCCTGCAGTGCAGGCTGGGTTCCCGTGCTGTGTAATGAATGACTGTCAGCGAAAGGAGACACATAATTAGGCTAAAGGTTCCGGGAACTTTCAGCGTAATCCAGAGATGCATCTACACGGCTGGGTTATTTGCATGTACTCCGTGATGAAGCTCATCTCTCATGGATGTGGCATTACCAGAGGTTCAGAGCTTATGAAACCCCCCAAACAACTGAAGCGTGTTAATGACTAGATTTATTTTTTAACTTGTCTGTTTTTTCGGGTTGGTCCAAAGAAGACAATTTGTCCAGTTTGCCCCATTAGGATAATTTGTTTTTTAGTTTGTTCCCAATACTGGAAAAGATTCAGTCAAACTGCCACTAGAAATACTTAAGGGTGACTTTTGTTCAATAAAAACAGCCAATACTTAAATGTACTGAAAAATCATTGCTTCGAAGGCAATACAAGCTGTGCAGTAAAAATCATCAGTGACAGGCTAACCCCTCTGAGGTGAAACTGAACCAGATTTAACACTGTGACAGCAGCCTCAGCTGTAATGCTGGTGGTTTGTACTCAATAATGTTTCTACTCTTATCGTGTCATTGATTTAGGCCCTGGAGTAGAAATAGCATATGGTACATTATAACATTATGTGACTACTCCAACCTTCCCGTTACTACTCCAACCAACCTTACCACCCCAGAGTTGAATATTGTCCAATAACTGCACGCCCTGGTGTTGTTTATTCCGCTTATACCATAGCAACTTGCCAATTGTTACACATTTTGCTTTGTTTAAAAAAACAACACGTCTTAATTTTTATCCATTTATAGTTACATTAAATCAGGGGCGGATTTAGTGATTTTGAGGCCCGAGGCAAAAGACAGGAATGGAGCCCCCTCCCCTCCAAGTATTTCTCTCTGCTTCCTCACTCACTTGTCCAGCCTGCTTTTGTACAGTGGGGTGCTGACTGTCAGAGCTATCTATACTAACATTAGCGCTAGCATTATGTACGGTCTGCTGAGCCTGGGCAGCACTGAAAAAACGTCAGCTAGGGAGCATAGTGACAAACTTTTTGCTTTCCTCCCTCTTTTTGCATTTTTCTGATCCACTCGGATAACTTTCTTTCTATTTTTTCCCCTTCAATGCCCAAAAGATCACACCGAAGAACCTCCTCTCCACACTGTAGCCTATCGCTTAATTGCAGTTGCGTCATCACGTAACAATATGGAATAGTCCATTACAACCTTGACTTGGGGGCTACATCGATATTACTGAAAATATTCGCTACAATAGCAACAGCTTTTTGTATATTATGTACTGTATATATATTTGGGAATAAGTTCATTAACATCAATACATATTTGTATTTCCATGGGACCCTTGGCTCACGGGGGCCCTAGGCGGCCACCTACCTTTGCCTAGTGCAAAGACCGCCCCTGCATTTAATGTTGTGGAAAGTCCATGAAACAAGTTAGTTCCTGATATCACTTACATTATAACAGCTATAAACAGTCGATCCCTCACCAACATTCACTTTGCTTTTTTTTCTCTCTTTAGATGTAGACTTTCTTTACGCCCGAAAACTTAAAAGAACAGCTTTTACCTCTGACTGTTCCAAAGCGCTGACACCAGACTCTCCTTCCATAAATGTTAATTAAACCTTCTCCTTTCAGAAAGTGTCACCACAGCAACTTGCCTACAAATGTACATTTAATATTTATTTAAAAAACTACACTTTAAAAAAAATTATGTTTATTGTTAAATGATGTGGCGCGTCCCCCAAAGTCCCTGTGAATTGGCTGTTACTATAGAAACAATAAATCGTAGCGTATTAGAACGAGCAGATTAACACATACCTGTGATTTGCCTTGCAGCCAGTACCACTTGTCAGAGCCGTGCTGTTATAGAAAATGAATCAACACCCTCTGACCAATCACAATCGAGGATTCAGCAGTTGTGGTATAATGCATTATAATATAAAAGAGTCTAACAGGTTTCAATATGAAAATACAGGCCACGCAGCACTAATTAACCAGGGGAAGGGGGTGGGTGTATGTAGGGCAGGGGTGTTTCTAATTTGCATATTCATAGAATCTGGATTTCTTGATAAGGGGAAAAGGTGTAGGTGCTTCTGTGCATTTTTTTTTTTTTTTTTTTGTCTAATGGTATAATGATATTTTCGTGGAACGACCATGTCAAGTAATTTATTCAATATATAACAACAATTATAGTCTTCAATACAAGTTATGGGCAACTTGGAGTTGGTACTTCAGGTGACACCACATGATCTCACACAAAACTTATTTATATTTCCAATGAGTGAGAGAAATAAAGTCATAACCCCAACCCTCACCTTAACCATAACCATTTGTAACCTTTTATACAAGTTGGTAAATTTGCAACCGTGAGACTGTCAGGCTTCTTGTTAATTCCAAATACTGTTGGGAGAGATTGTCTGGCGATGATCCTGTGGATCAAACGCTGACATTTTGTTATAACGAAATTCATATCATTAGCCTGACACTCTGTAATTAGTCTGTAATACGGCATTGATTGGTTTGGATTCTACAGCGTTCGTATCAGTGTCAGCTGAACTGACTATAGAGGGGCAACTGAAGAGGACTGAATGATGTTTTTCAGCAGTGTGCAAAGTAAAGACAGATGGAGTGGGAAGATGAGTTTAGAAGTAGACCCAACTTCAGGATAGCTGTGCATAAATAACTGACTGAGAAGCAGAGACACAAACGATCTGCCTTCTGACTGGCACTCTCAGCTCCGTGTGCAGCATTTCTTCTGCATGTGTCAGATCCTAGCCTTCACCCCCTGGCGTGTTCCACAAAACTCCTCATGGCACAGAGGAATGAAAATGGAGCAGGGAAACCGTTATCTCCTATTTGCATCTTACATTTTCTGTGAAAACACCAACTTCCATGAAATGTGCCTACATCTGATTTGTATGCGGTGATGATCAGAGGCATTTAAATGATTTGTTTTCAATTCCACGACTTATAATAGCCAGAGGTAACAAAAGCAATTTTGCGGGTTAATTGACTCCCGTTTAAACATTTTCAGAAAGCAGCGTCAGCATATTGAACGAGATATTCCATTCATTTGACTCAATCTAACAGTGTATTTTAATCTAAAAAATAAAATGGTGTAATCTAAACAGTGATATTACCAAATGGCAGCTCCGACTACACAGAACACAAATGCTATACTGAAATGCAATATACTATACACTTTTTGAATAGAGAAAAAAAAAATAATAATTTTTTTACCTATATTTTACAATTTATACAAAAAATGTTTATGTTAAAAATAAAATGTGGGTGTATCTTGCAAAAAATCCAAAACAATAAGGATAAAAATCTTTTTAAAAGAAGTTTTGCCCCTCTTGGTCCTCAGACCTGATTTGAAGAAGGCAGTGTATGACATCTTGTAGAGTATTTATATCAGATATGTGTGTAGGATGGACTAAAGGGAGCTGAATATTACAACTGAGAGGATCCAAAAAGCTGCTTGGAGGACACGAAAGAGGTTGGAGGCAGTTATAAAGGCAAAGGGTGGGCAGTTATTGGAGAATGTTTATATCACTATGTTTTATATCACATTGTTTTGTTTTTTTGCACTATTAACATCTTAACATACACTATTTGACCATTTTTGTTATTTGTGATAATGAAGAAACATCTGTGAAACCCAACACACTAAATGTCTTGCTGCTATAAATTACATTTGTCTGCTTCATTTTGTCCTGAGGGTATACAAACTTTTGCACACGACTTTTACATGGTATGTGTCACATTGTTATGCCAGACTTGGTAAAGCATGCAATGCACATCCATATCTAATTTCAACAATGTGTTGTCATTTCCCCTTACTGTAGCTTGTTGCGAGTGTATTTCCGAAGCATGTGTTGCTGTTGAAATCAGCTGATGATTAACCAGCATGGGTTTATTACTAAAGTGCGAAGGTTTTCTCTTCCTTCATGCACACTCAGATGGATGATTGGAGGCCTATTAAACTCATTAAGCAGCGTTCATTGTGTGTCAAGGTGCCTTTTGTGATAGCAAGCTGATATTTCTGTCATTCAGTGTTGGTTGATTGACGCTTTTTCGCTGCAGCCATTTTTCAATTCAGTGTAAAAACAGCGTGAAGGCTCTTGGAAGTAAAGTGTCATTCAGTTGGTCCCTTCAAAAAACGACCCTTCATAAGGGCCCTTTGAAGTAAATGCTTTTTATCACTTCAGTTGATGAAAAGCATTTACTCTAAAGCTCACTTCAGTTTGTCGCTACATTTCCACAGAAAACAGTCAAGAGCACCTTTCTGAAATTCCAAAAACTTAACCTTAATGTAATCTTAACCTAATGTGGTCAGGAAGATCAAGCCAGCTAGCAATCATGTAACAGCAAGTGAGCGCGTTGAGAAAAAGAAACACCGGAAGCCGACAACTTTCTTCATTCAAGGTGGCAAGGTTTTCACGATATTTGCCAAAACCAAAAGAAAAGAAAAAAGAAAAGACAATGAGGGGCAGCAGATCATTGTTGCGATCTTTACGCCAGTTAAAGGGACACTAAGCGATTTTCTTAGTCACCTTATGAAACAATCGATATGGCAGTGTTCTTGGAACTCTATACTGCCACCTATAGGCTTGGGTACAGCGGAGCGTCTATACTACCACAGCTGTTGTGGAGGTGTAATTGCACTCTCCTCATTTGATGATGAAATGACACCCCAGAGCTGTATCAGATGTCGAAGTCAGAGGTAAGTTACTGTTAATCATAAGAAACGTTCGTGCTTCGATACCATGTAGTAAATAACTGACACGGCTGTTGTCATAGCCAGTTTAGACAGTATCTGTCCAAGTAACATGATCACACACGACGGCTACAGCGTTTGTAACTCAGTGCCGTACAGTTCAAGTTCAAGTTCAAGTGGGCTTTTATTGTCATTCCTGCTGTATTTTACATGTTTAGATTGAAACGGCCCAAATTGCATATTCATTAAGGCAAACGTGCAAAACGTAAAGCACATGCAATTTTGCTCATGTCAAAGACGCAATCCTTCATAGACCCTAGTGGACCAGCTTTCATGTTTTCTGCAGGTGTTATCAAGTTTGCACGTGTTTGTACACACACAAACCTTTAGTAAATCATGGCCAGATTTAAGCTAACACACATAAAGAAGGTCAAGAGGACAAAAACAATAACTAGACAAAACTAATGTTATGCAAAGCCTGGCACCACAATATGGATATTGGAATTTTGAATGAAAATGTTAATATGTCAAGAGTTTGTTGATGTTTCTGTTTTTATATTGGATGAAATGGATAAAATGAGTAAACTATCAAACAGGCTGAATCCTACGTGTGCATGTGGTGTGCTTTGAGATCAGGCGTGCTGTAGGCTGTGTGCAAATGTAAGACTCTCTCACATTTTAGCTTGAGCTGAGCTTGACACTCACACGTGCATGCTCACACACATGCACAGGTTGATTTTTAATTAAAACGGTGGAAACAAAAAAGGCTGTTGTGCTTCACTGCAGGAAAATTTCCACAAAGCGAACCAACATTTACTGCGTCTAAGGTGTTAGGAGGAAAGAATTGCTCTTACATTTACAATCACTAGTGCCACTTCCTGAGTGTGAGTGTGTGCTCATGCATGGCGTGTGTGTTACACGTGCAAATGTAATTTGTTGTTTAACCATCTATCTATATTCATTCCAAGACAGAAGGTGTCACGGACCCATATCATTAATCAAATATCTTGCCCTACATGGAAGAAACAAGATATTTGACATTTAAATGAAGGCGCTGAACTTTACGTTGTCTCTCTGGAGATGAGATGTGACTTTTCGGCTTAAGACCTGAAAAAGTGTTGAACTTCTGTTGTTATTGGGCCTTTTTGCATATGTTATTTAACTAGTGTTGGGTTGAAACATGAGGTACACTGCATATATTAATGCTGCATATATTAAAAGGGGCAATTTGTATTTTTTTAGAGCCCTCTACTGCCTGAGAGGGGAATTGCAATTGCAATAAAAACATTGACAAGCCTTCCCTGTAGTTTAAACTACGTACGTATGTCTCGAGGATCGCCTTTTAGGGAAAAGGGGCAGAGCTGAGCAGTTCTGTTTCGACAGGGGGGCGGAGCTAATCTCCAGCGCCGGATAAAAGCAAACAGAAGCCTGAATTGAAAAAAACTAGCCAGATCCATTGCATGGCAATATTGCAAATCACATTGGGTGATTCGTTGTGCGTTTGTCACTAGTTCCTGTCTTGAGTTGCTTCCAGTCACCATGGTTTCCATGGTAGCACCTGGCCAATCCTAAGCCTAACCAGCACAAAGTACATAGCTAGCTACAGAACGTATGCAAAACCACTCATGAGACCACAAATCAGATGTCTTCCTGCTAAAAATAAAAGCATAGAGCATACCACAGTCCCTCACTCACATTGATAGTCACCACATCGCTTCTCTTCTCATTTGCTTAAAGTCAAACTCCGCTCTACTTTTTCACATCGCTCGCCCCGCCCACTTTGTGTCACAATCCATCCCTCCGCCTCCTGTCGCTGTAAATCGGCAGCTCTGGTTGAAAATGAACGACTTCCGGACGCTTTGCAGCGTCGCATCGCTGCTGGTGTGAACACAGTGTTACAGTTTTTCTTTATATAATGTCAGTGTCTTTGGAATTATATTATTATTACGGGTCTAGACACACTTTGAACATTACAAACCGCAATTTTTTATAATAGTGGCTATTCAATATTGACGATGTTATCCTTTAATTAATCTGAGTTGAAACTCCATTCAGTCCTCTGCTTGTAAGTTTATAATCTGAGAGAGAAATGAAGAGAGAAAAAGGAGAAAGGCAATAAATGAGAGGTGCATAAGTATATGCAGATATGGTATAGAAGTACATTTTGTATAATGAAGTGTATCCAGTGCAGCATTCTGTCTCAAATCTCCTAAGTCAGAACAGCATTAATGCATTAGGATCTAAACTGATAGAGTGATTTTCCTGGCCATCTGCCGTGTGAGGCACATCACTACAGAAAGGTATGAGCATAGCGGAAAGTAGGCGTAGCTGGGGCTGGATGTGAAAAGAGGTCAAGCGTGTCTCACTTACAACATATGCAAACACGCCACAGCGAGCGAGAGTCAGGAAAACAGAACAGTAGTCTCGATTCTCAGAGGTGGGTAGTAACACGCTACATTTACTTAGGTAACTTTTTGAATAAATTATACTTGTAAGAGTTGTTTTAAAGGGATTACATTATGGAAATGTGTTTTTTTTCTCCTGTATATTGGTTGTTTTTGGACTCTAAGGAATTGCAGCAACACAGAGAAATTGAAAACTGTACTGTGCGGTTTCTTGGGTTAAGAAGTGACATGAATTTGTTTCTCATTTTTACAAGTTGTCCAAAATCACAGACTTTATCTACATCACATGAGGGGAGCATTTGCATACTTTTTTGCAAACTCTGCAAAAAACTGTGATTGGCCCATGGTTGCAATCAACATACAGTACAAGCGCGTGCAACTCAAGTGACTTTAGACACAGTTTTGTAGAGTGAGAACAAGAGCGAGCAAACTCAACACTAACACAAAATAACAAATTTTAAAAAATCTTGAAGAATTGTACAATTTCTGCTGCAAAGGGGCTAATAAAGTCCTTAATTTGTTCCCCGAACATAAAAGAAAAACTCCATAATCGCCAGTTAAAGTTTGTTTTTCGGTGATCCTCTAACTCAGGAGTATTCAACTAAAATGCATGAAGGTCCAGTTACGTAAAACTCCTTGCTTACAAAAAGTCCGGATAAGCAAACTAACATGACTGAATGGCAACAACAGTTACGTTTTAATGCCCATAACCATTAATTATTAATTCATGGCTATTAATGAAATAAAACTATACACATTAAATATATTTTTTTAATCTGTTCTATTTTTAACATACCTTTATAAACATTCATTTACACGCTCTTGGGCTGTAAGGGAATGGACGAGCACTCTGGTGGAGTTCATATCAAACATAACAAGTCATGTTGTCACTTTACTAATCAGACACTTTACTAATCTGGTCCGATGAGCTGCCTGCAGTTAAATCATTTACATAAATGCACGCAACAGAGGATGTGCTACAGAAGCCGTGCTGGTTCATGTTTGCAAAACTAGAGTCGCTAAACATTTTTTCCATAACTACGGTAAATTCTCGGTTCGGTCCGCCGAAATACTTTGCTGGGTCCGCATCCCGACCGCAGTCCGCCAGTTGACGACCCCTGCTCTAACTGATCTCCCAACTCCAAGTGTATATACTCAGGTGTGCAACCTTCATTTCTCTCAGAACAGCAAACATTTGATTTAGCTCAGGGTTTCATTACATTAAATAATGAATCAAAATAGTCCTGCTCAGGTTTGAATCAGCAAAAAAAAAAAGTATTTCAAAGATGTCTGCGTATATTAGTATCACTTTTTTTCCTGGTTTTGTCCCTATCATGTTCCACACCCTGTGCACCTTCAGTCCTGTTTGTCCCTTTTGGGCCCCCACTTTCTTTTTATGGTCTGTGCTTCCTGTTCTTGTTCTTGGTTGCCTTGTTAGTTAATCAGTCACACCTTTTCCTTGTTTTCCCATTAGTAGTCTGTCTATTTAAACCCTCTATTACAATTTGTGTTTGTGAAATATTGTTTACTTGTACAGTGGGGGATAAAAGTCTGAGACCACATTTAAAATCTGAGCTTCTTTTTTCCCCCTCCCTTTCTTCATTTAAACTGGGAAATAACAGAACGTTTAGAATTTTGAAAAATTTAAAACGAAGACGTTATATTCAAGAATATAAGAAAGAAACGTTTAAGATTCTGCACTATTTTTGGGTCACTATTCAAATTTAAGCAAATTTGTGACACTGGCTATGTTAACTCCCTTGTACAAAAGGTCAGATTTCCTCGAGTCTTATCCCTTCCATTGAAGCTCGTGTTCAGACGACACTCCGCTGGATTTAATCTACTCATCAGAGACTTGTTTAAGTTAATCAACTTGCGACAACCTATTATATAGAAAGGCTGTGCCTCAGGTTTTCAGCAGAACATTTCATACTAAGTAGCATTGTGACAGTGGGAAATAGGGCATCAGAACTTTCAGAACAGAGAGTGTCAGAAGTCAAGTAGTTATTCTAAGCAAAGAAGGGCTTTCTCAGTGTCAAATCATGGAAAGATTGAAAGTTTCTAAGGGGGAAGTGCATGGCGCTCTAAAACGCTTTGCTGAAACTGGATCAGTTGTATCTAAAGCACGATCAGGCAGACCAAATGACCCAAAACACACCTCAAAGCTTTGCAATTACTACTTAAAAGACCAAAGAAGAGCAAGGAGTGCTGACTGTCATGGACTTTCCTCCACCATCACCTGACCTCAACCCCATCGAACATTTATGGGGGCACTTGAAGACCGAGAAAGCCGAGCATTCAGTAACATCACAAGATGATAATGCTGATAATATAATTTGTAATTAAATTTTTTTGATTAAATTAGAAAATAATGCAAAATGGAAGCATTTTCACTAGTGGTCTCAGACTTTTGAACCCCACTGTATGTACGCGGTACTGAGCCGTCTTGTCTAGCTCTGTGCCCTAGTTATCCTGTCTTGTGCCCTAGTTATCCTATCCTGTGTTTTGACCCCAACAATGGACTTGGACTATAGTATCGGATTTCCCTGAATAAACACATCTCGAGCAAGCGCCTGTGTCCTACACCTCTTTCCTGCAAAGACCCTGTGTTACAATTAGCTTGTTGAGTATGCTGTTAGCTAGCTAATTTACCTGAGTAAGCTAACGGAAACTTACAGACTCTCGAGTTGTACAATTGAGTCACCTACTGTTAATAAACTGTAGTATAAATTCAGCGCTTTAAAACGTCTAAAACTCGCACAGGTGAATATTTTGCTCTTCTTCTTCTTCTTCCTCATATTCTATCAGTCGGGTTATTTTTTTGGAACTTACTCAACTCATGAACGTTGGAGGTCAGCATATAAATATTCATGACAAGTGGGTGGTCAGAAAAAAAGGCACTTTACTACAATTTTATTTTAATTACATACATGTTTTTCAGAGTAAAACTCACTTGAGATGTGTTTTATAGACACTCAGGAATAATACAAAAATGACTGAAAATAATACAATATTACAATAATGGGGTACATTTCACTCTTACTTGAGTAAATTTGTTAAGACAAAAATGTACTTTCTACTTGTAGCTACGTTCTTGCCGCTACATATTTTCTCTTCTTTTAATTTTTTTTTATTTCACATTCATGTTCTGCTCATTTTGTTCACTAGAGAATCTTTCGGTTATTTGGTTCTCCGTTGCCTGTAATACAGTCACGTCTCTGTTTAGTCACGATGACATCACACCGACTCTTTCACCAAACGTTTCACCAATCACACGTTGCCAGTCTCATTAAGGTCGACAGTGGCCGAGACTGTGAATCGATGGAGGAAATCAGTGACTCAGCGAATGAGGGGCATCACTGGGTGCATATTGAAAAAGTATTTTCCTTTTACTATCAAATAATAGCTATATAATACGAAATCTAGTTCGTGCCATGAAAAACGTGGACATTTCAGATATAAAAAATACGCCAAACTCGCTAGTAATCTAATTACTCATAAGAAATCATAAGATGGTGGAGTTGAATGAAATGATAAAGAAAGTGATGGCAGAGTTTTTACTCCTCATATCCTCTCACACTCGTTCTCTCTCCTGCTGTCTGTCAGCCCCTGCGAGATGTTCAGAGATGTTTTTCATCCTTCCTTTGTGGTTATTTTGACAGACGACAGCTTTCCGCTCTAAGTCAGGCTTCTGTCATGCTGTAATTACGAGAACATGTGCTAACAAAGGAGGTCTCGTTTTATTCACTGCTCCCAAATCCCAAATCTGAGCCATGCAGTCTGAGTCACACAAGAATGCGATGACAAGGTTTTGTTGTACTGGTGTAATATGCTACAAATGTACAAAAGCTATAGCTAGGAAAGATTTATTGTTTTTAGTATTACCAGGTTTTCCAAATGCAATAAAATCATGTTCAAGTTGATACTCCTTCTTTAATTTCATGTTATCTGTGCTGAACAACTTTCGAAAAAAAAAAGCTTTGTAACAGTGTCTAAACTAACGTCATTGAACTAGCGTCGTTAGTTTAACTACATTTTCCATTAGTGAAGTGGAAGTGTCGCTACTTTTTAAATTGAGTAGCTTGTAAGTAGTTAGGCCTATACTATTTTATCGATGTACATATAGAATTTCTTGACCTACACAATATATGCAGTACTGTGCAAAAGTCTTAGGCACATGCAAAGAAATTTATTTAAAGCAAAAATGCTTTTAAAAATAATGAAATTAGAAGTTCCTGAATACAAAAAAAAATAAAAATACTATAAAGAGCAGTAAACAGTAAAAAAAAAAACAAATCAGTGTGTTGGTGTGAGCAGCCTTTGCCTTTAAAACTGCATCGGTTCTCTTAGACACACTGTCGTGCAGTTTTACAAGGAAATCGGCTGGTAGGTTGTTTCAAGAATCTTTGAGAACTTGTCACGGTTCTTCTGCAGAACTTTGGCTCTCACTTGCTTCTGTCTCTGCAGGTAAAATCCCAGAACAGTCTTGATTCTGTTTTTATCTTAAAAAGTGCTCTAGTACTGAATATCTTACTTTCTTTAATGACCTACAAACATTTTTCTGTAACATAAAAAAATTTGGAAAATGAATTCCTGGAAATCTAATGTTTGCTCTTTTATAATGCAGAATGCAAAAGACAAGGTTAAGATCTAAGACAAAATTCATATTAAAAAAAATGAGGGTGCCTCAGACTTTTGCACAGTACTGTCTGTTAAAGCAGAAAAGCTGCAGTGTTGAAATGAATAGAATAGAGACTGTTCCTAAGACTCTGGTCTTTTGTCAAGCAACAGTGAGAAAAAGTAAGCAAAAGTGCTATTAGTGTGTGTGTGTGTGTGTGTGTGTGTCTCTGTGTGTGTGTGTCTGTGTGTGTGATAAATGTGAGGCTGCTAGTAGTAAAAAAACTTGCAGCAGGAGGCTAATCTCTGCTTCAGTCTACAACAGGGAGAAAAACGCCTCAGACCAACCCGAGGTCACTGACAGACCGGGACCCGTATTCTGTTTCTGTTGATCTGGAATTAAAGCTGTTGTTTTCAGCAACAGGTTCTGGAGGAAATAAGCCCCAATTCATGGATCTGATCCTCCTTTTAAAGCAAATCACTCAATACTAATGTAATAAGCTTATTTTACATAATCTTTAACCGAACCAATAAAAGAATACTGAATAATAGACTATTAAATTTCGAGCGGTAACTGCGGTTTTCCCAAACAAACATCGATGCCTGATCTCTGAGCAATAAAGATAACGTCTTAGCATCAGGAGCAGAGCCAGTAAAGGCAGCTTACCCTTCTTGCTGAGCTGGCACTGTTGTTCATCTTGCTCACATTCATGCTGAAAAGAAGAAGCTGGGAAGATTTACACTCTGTGTGTGTGTGTGTGTGTGTGTGTGTGTGTGATAGAGAATGGACTTTTTACTGACTGGCCTACCTACTCCCCCCACAATGCTTGTGAAAGGTAGGGGTACGTTAGTAAACCTGTCAGAGTCTAAATGGTCTGTCTCGCCATGCTTTCTGTCTGATGATGGCTGAGGTGGCCATTAAATTTCCCCATTCACTGAGAGAGAAAGAGAGTGGGGCTGATCAAATGTAGCACCTGTCACCAAAAGAGAGAATGGGCAAAAGTGAGACGACGCGTCTCACAACACCAAACAGGGCTACAGTGTAGGAATATGCCTGCTCTTCTCCTGGGTAAAACCTGCTGCTTAATTTCCTCTTATACTTTATACGTATACTGCCTCATCTTCAGCTGAAGTCAAATCCGAATTCATGAGAGAGTGTGAGGACTCGGACAGTCTGGTCAATAGAGAGTGTGTGAAGACTCACGACAGTCTGGTCAATAGAGAGTGTGTGAGGACTCAGACAGTCTGATCAGTAAACAGTCTGAGAGGTCTTGAATCAGTCTGATCAATAGAGAGTGTGTGAGGACTCGGACAGTCTGATCAGTAAACAGTGAGAGGTCTTGGATCAGTCTGATCAATAGAGAGTGTGTGAGGACTCGGACAGTCTGATCTGTTAACAGTCTGAGAGGTCTTGGATCAGTCTGATCAATAGAGAGTGTGTGAGGACTCGGACAGTCTGAGCAGTAAACAGTCTGAGAAGTCTTGGATCAGTCTGATCAATAGAGAGTGTGTGAGGACTCGGACAGTCTGAGCAGTAAACAGTCTGAGAGGTCTTCGATCAGTCTGATCAATAGAGAGTGTGTGAGGACTCGGACAGTCTGATCAGTAAACAGTCTGAGAGGTATTGGATCAGTCTGATCAATAGAGAGTGTGTGAGGACTCGGACAGTCTGATCAGTAAACAGTCTGAGAGGTCTTGAATCAGTCTGATCAATAGAGAGTGTGTGAGGACTCTGACAGTCTGATCAGTAAACAGTGAGAGGTCTTGAATCAGTCTGATCAATAGAGAGTGTGTGAGGACTCGGACAGTCTGAGAGGTCTTGGATCAGTCTGATCAATAGAGAGTGTGTGAGGACTCTGACAGTCTGAGCAGTAAACAGTCTGAGAAGTCTTGGATCATTCTGATCAGTAGAGCGTGTGTGAGGACTTGGATCTGTAGACGGAGAGTAAGGAAAAACACTTTACAATGCTCTACAGTAATAATTAGTAACCCATACACAATAAACCGGCCCACTCACTCTCCTAAAATCAATTATTCCTCTTTTTCTTTCATTATTTCTTTTATTCGTTTTTCTCTTTTACTCTTTTTGTCTTTCCCACTCAATTAAAGCTATTCTTTATGGGATGTCACCCTGTTATTCCTTGCAGTATTTCATTAACTTGCTTATTGAAATTGGTTGAAGTGAGTAATCAGGCGTCACTGTGTTCTAATACCAGGACCTGCTGTGCACGATGAACATTCATCTACTGCTTATTTTACCTTTTGTATTAGTCCGGTTCATCCATCATGAGCTCCACAGTGATGGCTGGATCAGATCCAATTTCACAGTGGAATTGAGTGGAACGAGTCAGATTGGTAGCGTGCACCATAAGTGACAGAAAAAAGGATTGGCGTACAGCAGTAAAGGGAAAAAAAATACTCTACTTGAAACTCATGTCTTCCAAGAATTGAAGGAATAATTCCAGGTTGGGAGGCATCATGGTAGTTAAAACTAATAGATTATTATTAGAAAATTACCTGCCATTTAAACTACAATTTAGGCTGACAGAAAGCCTTTTGTCTTCCAGTTAACGATGAAACTCATTAAATGTTTACACATTGTCAGAATATTAGAGAGCGTTTATCATCTTTGAAATAGTCAGGCAGCGATTGTCCGGCTCATTGCGAGGCTCTGCTGTAGAGGAACAAATGAAAACTGAAGCATTCAGAACATTTCCAAAATTACATTTTAAGGATGATTTTACTCAGTAGGATTGTTCTGACTCTATAATCACAATCTCCCTTCTCCCTCAATTAGCCCCTTTAGAGAAAGTGAGAAAGGGCTGATGTCTCAAACACACACCTCCCCCCATCCACCATCCCACATTCATTTATATTCAGATATATTCTCATCTGTGACTTGGCAGGAATTGGGAATGTGATGCGCTTTGGTAATGTTATATGCCAGTTAACTGCTTATGCTCCTTTACATTTTCAAACCCCAGAGCATAGTTTTCAGCATCTACATGGAAATGCCAAACAATTTAGATAATATTATAGAAATAACATTACAGTTATTAAAGATAGTTTTACATTATAAGTGTGACGAGTGGATGTGTGGAAACATTCAGTTACTTGGAGTTTAGGAGCCACACGAGAGAGAGAGACAATGACCAAACTGCATGGTATAGCAAGGCCCCAGAATGCACAACAAGAAACGCTCCATTTACACACCCTCTTCTCTTTCCCTCTCTCTCTCTCTCTTTCTTTCTCTCTTTCTCTCTCTCTCTCTCTCTCTCTCTCTCTCTCTCTCTCTCTCTTTCTCTCTTCCCGTCAGTGGCAGAATCGTACTTTTTTCTTTGATTGGGCATTCTTCCATCCGGTGTGTCAGATGAACATGTTAGTGAAACGGTTCACAGCATATTCTATAAAGTCATAATCTGCGGGAGAAGCAATTTTCCTCTCCCTGTCTGACTACTTGTCAGTAATGATGGTGTTTGAAGTATTTTTGAGGCTCGCCACTCGCCTTCTCAATCTATTCTGTGACGTTTGATGTGTCTATACCCAGAGGGGAAAAGAAATCTCTGTAATCTCTCGTTTTCCATGGGGAAATATTGATCTTGTGTTCCCTGTCTGAGCACAGCTCCATCAGTCTGCTCTGATCGCTGTCACTCACTCTCTCAGTAAGTGAGCTCACCTCACACCTCAGGTTTTCATCCCTGGAGGAAGTGCGCTCGGCCGTCTGATTCACCTATCAATTTAGCCCAGTGAAGGAGTGCAGGATTTTTCCCACTTTAAAGATTTAATAAGGGTTACTGATTACGCTGGCCATCCCAGCACTTCAGGACTGTTGTAAACACATTGAGAGGACTATGTTCAGGGAGACTGCTACTTTGGAGAAATATACAGCATCTGTGACTACCTCAGCAGGTGCATAGATGATGCTATTGTTACCTAGGTTATCAAGGGCGTGTGGAGATCAGCTTGCTCATGTCCTCACAGACTAGATTCTAGAATAGATTATCTTATCTCATTCTCTTTCTCATTATCTCCCTGAGTCACTCTCCACTTCAAGACAACTTTCATTCCAGTGCCAAAGAAGTCGACTATGTCCTGTGTGAATGACGACCGACCCATAGCACTAACTCCAAATGTCATGAAGTGCTGAAGACCAAAACTCCCAGCTTTGCAAATTGTCCTGGCCGACTAATGATACAAAATTCTCTGCTTTGTGCCTGGCCCTGACCAGCCTACATAATAATACGGTTCAATGACCTTAGCATTCAAAGCTTTTATTCTGCAGTTGCTTATAGGGAAATTAAGCCCTTAGCATGAGCATCTTCTCAGGTCAGCAACAACACCTCCAGCACCAGCACGCTGAGAACTGGGAGCTCCCATGGCTGTGTACTCAGTCTACTGTCCTTCACACTGTTTAAAAAGCAGTGGACTCTTCAAATTGCTGACTCATGACTGTGCTGCAAAGCACAGCTCAAGTCACAACATGAAGTTTGTCGATGATGGCATTAACATTGGTGGGCTTCATCAGCAACAAACACAGGTCATACAGAGAGGAGGTGAAGTGGCTTGCAGACTCATGTAGAAACAGCAAACTGCTTCTTAATCTGGACAAAACAAAAATTATTGTTGACCTCAGCCGTGATCACTTTCCACTGCACATAAAAGGCTCCACCATGGAGGCAGCCAAGAGCTCCAAGTCGTTTGATCTGCACATCACCGGGGATGTCCCCTGGACCCCCTCTCACAAAAAAAACCCCAGCATAGCCTCCATTTCCTGCAACGACTGAAGAGAGCTTTCTCCCATTCTCACCACATGTTACAGCAGACTATAGAGACCAGGCTGGACAGCTGTATTACTGTCTCATTTGGGAATTGCAGCATCTCAGACCACAGGCGCCTCAGACTCTGTAGCTGATAGAGAAATTAGTTGAGGGCATTGCTGGGGCCTTTTTCCCTCTCCTTGTTTACCACAAACCTCACCCCCACAAACCTAACAGCATTGTGGATGACCTCTTAAACCCATCTCACAAACTCTTTACCCCCCTGCTGTTTGGCAAAAGGTGCCAGACCATCCAAGCTGTTATTGGCAGACAGTGTAACAGCTTCTGCCCTCAGGAAGCTAGGCTCCTCAACCTCTTTATACTCCCCAACACCCAACAGAAATGAACCAAGCCCTTCACCACCACCATAAGCACCAGCACATTATTGCACAATAATGTCTTCTGAACTGTACTCATTTACAACACAGGACCGTTTCTTTTTCTAGATGTTATGTTTCCTTATCTATATACTCTAGGCTTAATGTCATGTAATTTGAACATACAGCCTTCTCAGCTTTGCAGAAATGTGTCCATCCTGAAGTTAAAGCACAATATTTCATCCCACTGTATACATGTATACAGTGAGGACAATAAAAAAAGAAAGAAAGAAAGAACAGGACAGAGAAAGAGAAAGTGGGATATAAGAAGAAAGTCATAGAGAGAGGAAGAGCAAGACAGAGGGAGACAATGAGAAACAGAGAGTAAGACCACACTTCATCAGAAATGAGGCCTCTCGCTCATGAATAGAAATATACCCTGAGTATCACACTAATAACATCAGGATGATTTTCTACAGTGTGTGGACTGTGTATGTCCTTAAGTTATGAAACAGTTTCTGAGCAATAGTTGACAGTCATTTGTCAAGTCCTCGTGTAAGTCTTATTTCTCCCCCACACACACTTCTCTCACTGGTAGTCAAATCCAATTTCTATCCACTGTATATTCGCATTACCTTTACTAATATATTCCTCAGGCTTGTGACTTACATTTACACCAATGTAATAAAATAAATGTTAAAACGAGTTTAGGAAAAATAAATAAATAAATGTAAAAAATCTTGTAAGTGTCAGGTCATCTCCTCATCTAATTTTACAGATTTGTTTCAAATGGTTTGGAGAGATTGAGCATCATTAGACTCCAGTGAATCCCACTGAGCTTTAGCCCACTGTAACTACGTGCTCCATCATGTACGATGGCAATTTCATTCAGCTCAGAGCTATAAGATTTCTGCAAGGTTGAACTTCTGTGTCATTAGATATTTACTGAGTGCGACCTGTGCGGACCATAATGCACTCGAATAGAACGGTATATTTGAAGTGTGACAAACTTTTCTCCAGGAGAGATTAGCAATTTCAGCTTCATAGAACACTCCTGGCTACCCCTATCATGATCCAATCAAAGTTCAATCAGGTGTGTGCTCATAGTGCTCCTACAGTCCTTGTGTATTGGATTACTCTCTTGTTTTTTTTTTTTGTTGTTTTTTTCAGGTGAAGGTCTCTCATGCTCGGAAAGTGAAGGCTTTAGAATAACAAATTCAGTGTTTGTATATACATACTGTATATACTGTATATATGGATCGTTAGAGTGGCCATCAGTTAACACACATCTAAGCCAAAGGAATCAGGCAAACTTCAGCCGCACAGACTTACAGAATGTTTTTATATTTCACACCTCAGCTCAATAAAACAGCATTTACAGTGCAGCACATAGTGTGAGTAAGGAGCACTCAGACAGCTCATGGTGCTCTTTAGTCTCCCCCATGAAGCTAGCATTAGCCGTAGCAGTCGCATGCGTCACTGCTGTACATTTTTACTTTTTACTCCGAGGCTCAAACAGCTCGGCCGATAACATGATGAACCACTGGTAGCATAAGAGCTCTACAGTGACCCAATAAAGTGCAGATAACATGGAACTTCAATACAGTTGAAGTTGAAAAATTGCAAGCCATCTGCATTTATTTATTTATTATTGATCTTTCCGTACTGTTTGAAGTGATACTTTAGTAAAACTAAGTGAAACTAATTAGAGTGAGTGCATTAGCTTTATTATAAAGCCTCGTGTCTCTGCTGCTTCTCCTCTGTCATAACAGAGCAGACAGATGCTCCATCTGTTTCACACACACACTAGTTGAGTATACGTATACGTTTCAGTGTGAGAAAGTAAGGCAGCTTGTTCTGATTGTGTTAATATGCTCCTCAACCAGTGGAGCGACATCATAGCCAGTGGACAGTATCGTTTTATTATATTAAAACATAAGGTGTGTGTGTGAAACCAAGTACGTATTTGTGTTGTTTTATTTTGATTAGTGTCCCATCACCTCATATAATTTAAGATATCAGAGTGAGGTTTTTTTGCATCCCAAAGAAAAAGCATTTCTAAGAATAAAGAGGGTCCATACATCCCTCCGTCGCTAACAACAGAAAACTACAGCTCACACTTTGCTTCCCCGTTCTCTAGCTTCACCTAAAGTAGAGTTTCGTTCTGCCTCCTCAGAGAGTGATGCTCTCTAAAGATCAGCTCTTTGGACACATGCCATTGTTTGCTTGCAGAAGTGGAAGTGTGATCAGGAATGTTTTATCTCAGCACTATTAGCTGTGTTAATATTGTCACAGGTGAATAATTGATGAATCTTGATGGCTTTCCGTTTCTCACGTCTCCCCAAAGTCCCACCGAAGTATTAGATTAGCAGCAAAGGATTTATATAAGCTTGATGTTTTCTGCACTTTAGCTAGTCCTCCATGTAGCGGAGAATAAATGAAGCAGTGACTTGAAGTAACACAGATACTGCATGACATATGGGCTGTGTGTAATTAACTTCATCCATTCATCAGCTTGAAAATCTGTGCATCAAAGCTTGTGTCTTCATTTAATTTACTCATAATGCCGTCGCGTATCAAAAGCTGTATGATATGATGCATGGAAAACGACATGTTCCGATTAAACAGATGTACATCGCCTACATGCAGATACACATTTGAGATTTGCGTCTGTCTCTCCTCTCATAAATATTCATAGCACGTTGGTCTTTGGAGTGTTTTGACTGCTTGATTGACAGCTTGGTTTCACTGACAGCATCAGCAGGAGTTAAGAAGAAAGAAAATCAGCAGACTGCTAATTTATAGTCACACACTTTATATACACACGCACACACACACACACACAAGTTCCCTTTATAGAATAAATAGGTTATCTCCTGGTTTGCTCTGAAGGTCAGTCTCCATTAATGAGCTCCGTTCGATCTTTCGCCCAGGGCTCCTCTGTGCCATCTGCATAGAGAAATACAGATTACACACCCTTTATTCACCTGTGTGTTCTAGATTAACAACAACACAACAAGCAGCTGTTTAGATCTATAACTCTTCACAACCCTCTGCAGTGTTTAGGACTTTGTGAACTGCAGCTCAGTGTGTAATCAGCACTAACACCCTGTTCCTGCTGCTGGAGTTTCATCATCCAGGATTTAGAGCTGCGTGTGTGAGGTGCCTGATAGAGCTTTACTCATTCATTTACACACTCCGATTTATGCATGACAAACTTTACAAGGCCTTTAACAGTTACTGCTGACAGAAGCACAGAGTGTCTACCTGAGTTTTTGGTAGACACTCTCTCTGCTGTTCTGATGTGTACCATCAACCACCTAACTGCACTATCTTTCGCTTTCACCCACACACAAACATATACACACCAAAATGTTCCAGTAGTCCTTCTTGACCTTAAAACCATTACAAACTGGTCAACATCCTTGTGCTCACCTATCTTATTTGATTTGAAGCCAAAATTTGCTATATATAGCACTACAAACGTCTTCGACACGTAAAGAAATTCTGTAAAGTGAAAATGCTTTTTTAAAAAACGAAATGAGAAGTTCCTGAATATAACAAAAAATACTGTAAAAAGCAGTAAACAGTAAAAAAAACTAAAATCAGTGTGTTGGTGTTTCGCAGCCTTTGCCTTTAAAACTGCATCAATTCTCTTAGACACACTGTCGTG